>CAUYLG010029049.1:0-74463 GCA_963573385.1 Cacajao melanocephalus
AGAGTTTTTCAATATTTATGATTTTCAACATATCTGGAAGATTCTCAGCAATTTTCTCATTAAATAATAATTACTTCTATTTATTTCTTTTTATTCTTCCTGGATCACATATTTAATCCATGTGTTAACTTTTCATTCTAATTTCTATGTCTTAACTGATTTTTCGTATTTTTCATCATCCTTTCTCTGTGCTCCATTATTTATACTCTTTTTATCTCAGCTCTATCTTTCATCCACTGAGTGGTTTTTTTTTTTTTTTTTTTTTTTTGAGACAGAGTTTCGCTCTTGTTCTTCAGGCTGGAGTGCAATGGTGCAGTCTCAGTTCATTGTAACCTCTGCCTCCTGGGTTCGAGCAATTCTCCTGCCTCAGCCTCCCGAGTAGCTGGGATCACAGGGATGCACTGCCAGGCCCAGCTAATTTTGTATTTTTAGTAGAGATAGGGTTTCTCCATGTTGGTCAAGCTGGTCTCAAACTTCTGACCTCAGCTGATCCGCCCGCCTCGGCCTTCCAAAGTGCTAGGATTATAGGTATGAGCCACTGTACCCGGCCCCACTGAGTGTTTAATTGCAATGGTAATTTTTTTCATTTCTACAAGTTAATGTTTTATGATTCTTTTCTACCCTTGCTTTTTTTTTCCTCCTATTAAAAAGATTTCTTTATGGTTTCCAATCCTTCTTTTGTCTCTTCAGTGACTTTAAATATACATATTTTATAGTCTTTTTTAAAACTACTCTTGTACTATAGCCTACGGTTTATTATGCATACTGCTTCTCGATCATTTGGATACTCTCATTGTGTGCTTTTAAGTTATTTTAAATTTTGACCTAATTTTTAATTATTATTTTTTTAAATATAGAGTGAATTTGCTTTGAGTTTTTTCTTTCCTGTAAATAATTCAGGGATTTCACTGCCTTGAGACCTGTTTAAAAAATAATTATCATTTTAGAATTTTAGTTTCTATGCCCTTGTGTAAATTTGAACCCTATTTCTGTGCTGGTATAAACTTAGTGTTTTTTGTTTGTTTGTTTGTTTGTTTGTTTATGTCCGTGTTTAAACAGTTTAACCAGCTTCCTGGACTCCTCAGATAAAATTAAAAATTTTCAATTTTGCTTATGAATACTTTCCAGGTCTTACTGTACTCATCCCTTCTTCCCACGGATATCTTTCTATTTTCACTTCCACACTCTCTATTCTAGCTGTGTTTGACTTTTTTTCATTTTTTGATTTGCCCAGCTCCCTCTTGCTTCTGGGTTTTTAGATGGCTGTTTCTACTTCGTAGATCATTATTTTTCCTTCCTTTTCCTAAGGGAATTAGGAAATCTTCAGCATTGTGTAATATTCTCTGTATAGACAGTCTGGAGTTTTCATGATCCATGTGCTTCCTTAAACTTACCACCTGTCATTGTAATAACCTATTTGTCTTCCTTGCTTAAAAGAACATCTGTCATGTTTACTATCTTGTACAAGGCGAAATGTCTACATACATAGTGAATATTCAATACTGTTTCTTGTATGAAACAAAGAATTGCACATATTGAATAATGAATGAATAATGGCTTTACTTTTGTTTTGGGTGGACACAGCATACATCCTCTGGAATCTAACTGTGTTTGCAATTAACTAAAACCCCAATCTAATTTCATACACACAGTTGCTTGCCTTATTCTGTATACAAAATATGTTGAAGAAATTTATATGAATTTTTATGTCTAGTTCCTGTATATGTGAGAATATATTATCTACAGATTCCTGGAGTTAATTTCTGTCTCAGCAATATGAATAAAATGATGGGTTCTGGTGGTCAGAATTTTATGTCATATGGATTCTCAATGATCCTATAAACTTGTGAAATCTTCCTTGTGCCTTGGCCCAACTTTGGACTGATCCTATCCCTAATTCCTGCCAATGAACTGCATTCTGATCATAATAATGGAGAAGCTGGAAAGATGTTAATATTTATTGTACCAAGTTTAATTTTTAATGATAATTTATGAATATGGGCAAGAGAAGTGGATTCCCTTACTGGGAAAAACTAAAATAATTCTCCCTGAAGAGAATTAAAGCCATCCTAGGTAGAAGATGAAAGAAGGCAAATATTGCATACATGATCCTCAGTTGGTACTGGCATGCCACTGCAGGAAGAAATTCTGAAATAAAATAACAGAGGCGGTCCTCATGCCACTTTACCAGTGGGTGTCTGTGGATGAGCTGTCAAGAACACTTGGCCTGAGGTTCTAGGAGAAAAGAAAGCAAATAAAAATCAGTGTTCATCTGCTTACATTTTTATGGATAAAGTAATAAAACTCTTTCTTCTTCGTAATTATTCAACTATATATGTTGAGATAATATATGTTGCTATAAATAGAAATATATGTATATGTATGTATATATATGTATATTTATGTGTACACACACACAGAGAGACACACTTGATCCAGGCTTTCAACAAAAATTTGAGATTCTGTCATAAGAGAGATAATGTTCTTTATATTTTTCAGAACATTGTTGTTTATGAAAGAAGCCATACCCCAGTGAATATATTCTATATATGTACTTTGCCCAGTTACCTAAAAAAAAAAAAGGAAAAGAAATAAAACAAAACAAACCTGTGGCTGAATTTTGCCTTTAAAGAATTGGGAATACCAATGGAAGCAAGTTTATAAATTTTTATTCCATTACCTTATTCAGAGTAAATATGTTCTTGACTACTTTAGGATTTTAAATTCCACTCAGTTATAACCTTATGTTAATAAACAAGAGATATAAATTTGATTATAGCTTAATGTTCTTTCATCTCCATATGTTACTAGCAAGCTGTGTTTAAAGCATCACATTCTTTGTAGTAGAAAATATCCAATGTCTGTGTTTCTTATAAAATTGGGAGCAGTAGTATTAAGCAGAAAGCCAGACATCTGGATAAAGAAATATGCATAGTAAGGAAACTGATATACTTCTATTCAAGTGCCGCTAGTACTCATGTGAAGATAGCAAGGATGATTTGCTCTGTGGAAATCCTCTGATCACAAATCCAGGCTGATGCTTCATGGAAGGTGTGTTGATTTGCTTTTACATAGAATAATATGCATTTTATGTTCAGTTCTTCATTCATTCTGTAGAAAATGCCAGAATTCAGTGAAGTGCTTTATGTATGGTATGAATCCATCTGTTTTCTAAACATCACCTCTGTGAAAACTGCTTTTAATTTGGTAAACAAGTGCAATTACATCATAAACTTCAAAGTGAAAGGGGCAGTAATGTAATAGTAAATCAATATTAGATTAATTTGAGGAATGGAACTTGAGTAACATTGCCAAATTAACCCTGAATTTAGATCCACTCTGTGTGTGTGTGTGTGTGTGTGTGTGTGTGTGTGTGTGTGTGTTTGTGTGTCTGTGTGTGAGAGAGAGACAGATTACCAATGCTGTTAAAGCAACTTGGTGTTTTTATTTCTTTTCCTTCTTTTTTTTTCTTTGCTAATTTCCATTGGAATTAATTTTGAAAAATACAAAATATCAAGATTTGGCTGAGAATTGTTTGGGATATTTCTGGAATCAGCTAAGTTGATGATAGTGTTTGTCCTAGATACAAACGTTTTGGCTTAAAGAACACTCTCATTAATTTTATTACCAGATGAGCAATTTTAAGGCCCTCATAAAGCTAATACGTAGTATGATTTTGGCTACAGTAGCATTTTTGAAAGTGATATCAGATGCCATTAGAAGAGAACTGATTATTCTTACAGGCAATGTCCCTAAAAATCCTTGAGCTCAGATACAAAATTCTTAAGAGTTGACTGGGGAAGATAAATGGCTTCTTTCTGAATGTCTTGAACATTCCATAATGCCTATGAGCACCTGCTCTGGAGTTAGGTTGCCTGGGTTCCTATTTTGGCTCAACACTTACTAGCTTTGCATCCTTGTGCCATTCAATTACTGTTGTATTTCAATTACTTCTTTTGTGAAATGAGGATATTAAAGTGTCTATCTAAATGGTTACTGTAAAGATTTATACAGACATGGACACATACTCACACACAGAAGAATCCCTAAGCACAATGCCTGGCAAAACGAACATTGACTCTTAAATAGTTATTATTACTTTTTGCTATTATTTAATCAAGCAATTATAATGACAGGCTCCTCTAAGAAATCAGCACTTCCTGCATTATGCTTTTATTAAACTTTATAACTATCTTGCAGTGATTAATTGAACTTCATGAGTGTAAAATAGCAGCATGATATCTTTGTTTTTACATGAATGCTACTTTTTAGATCTTTTCCATTTTTGAGCTATATGATATTTAATCTATCAGGATTATTTGCTCATCATTAAAACCTGCCTTTATTTATCTATCAAAACATCAGGTTAAAATGCTGAGCTTGCTAACACTGAAAATATCTTAGATTACTTCTTAATTCTGACTTGGACACTATTTTTGATGTATAACTTTGTAGAACAGTCTGACATATGACTTTCCTCATTGGACTTAAAGGCAACATTTGCAAAGTGAAAGAGTAAATAAAATTCTCTCTGATTCTTTATCAGGCAACCTGAAATTCCATATTGATTTTGCCACGAGTGAGTTTTATGGCCTGTGATAATAAATTGATTATGGGCTGTCCGTGTGGCAACAGCTTAGCACATATCCAGTGTAACTGACAATGATGCTGCTCTGGAGACCCCAAGAACTACATTCTCTGACTTGGGGATTTTCACCCCCTGTCATCTCAAATGTCATATCAGAAACATTCATCACAAGTCTCTGTCACTGGGCAAATAATGGGTCTCTGTGATAGTTGGTAAAATACACACAGTTTTGCTGCTTGGGTGACAGGTCCTGCTATTGGCTACTTGAGATTATGGAAAAGTTCAGGCCCATCAAATATCAAATGGGGAAGACATGAGCTGAAATGTCTGTGTTTGTCCACTGAGGCTGCTGGTGAAATGAAGCAATGATATCAGAACAAGAGAGCTCTCAGGGCTGTGATGACGTTTTTAGAAATAGCAAACAAAACATGGCCCTCTTTCTCCTAGCAGTTTGCTACTGTTGGAAAAAGGCTTTAGTAGGGAAGTTACTACAGATTAGGTTCTTTATAATCACCTGTGCATGGAGACAATCATTCTACGAAACAAAAGACTTTTCTTCTCTGTTATACCTCTGGTCTTGAATAGAAGCAAAAGATTCAGGATTTCACATCATTGCAAATAATTGTTTTCTATTGAGCAATATGATGATGCTTTCTCATGGCTTAAAATGTTTCATTGCAAATGTTAAGTGGCTTATATTGTTTGAGCTGTGTAGCTTGAGCTGTTAGTATTAGGACCCTCTTGACTCAGTTATAACCATGCTGGCTATTCGGGAATATATTTTAAGGTTTATCAAGCAAGCTATATTTGTCACATCTTCTGGCAATTGATGAGGTAGGTAGGTGCCGTAGAGGCTCCCCAAAGTCAAGATGTTTTTTAGGGCCCCATTTGCCTATTATCTCCCTCTTATTATGATGTAACAGAGCTATTTCTAGTCCATTTATGTCACAGAGCTCCCAGTCTATCTCATTTCATCTATATTCACATGCTGTGAATCTCCTAATTAATATTTGGGATAAATGTATTGCCTAGGGGATTAAGGTTATGAGAAGAGAAATTAGTGTGGTTTTTGTTAATGTCATACAATATTTTGTGTCATTCTTTCCTATCTTGTTCTTATAAAGTTAATGTAAGGACAATTTTCAGCTGTTTTTGTCATGGCCCCTGCCTCGCCCACCTCCTCTTTAGTTAGGATGACTTTTACTTTGGAACTATAATCTGTTTCATCAATATTAACTACCTTTCAATCTTTCTTGTACCTAAAAAATATCATGTCACTTAATCTCAACACATGACCAGAGACTTACCTAAGAATTGGCTGTTAGAGTCAGAAATTTTCCTACAATCTAGATATTTTTTGTTTATTTTTAATTAACATACTTTCTTTCCTTCCTTCTTTCTTTTATACCAAAATTAAAGCACATTTTTATAGGTCATAAGTTAATTCTAAATTCTGATCCTTCAAGATAATTCCTATCTCCACCTCCAAAATGGAATCAAAATTCGAATGCTGCTACGAGTGGTTGACAAGAAAACATTACTGGAAAGGTAGGCTCCTCTCTTTAATTAAAATGTCTAGAAATTAAAGTACATTTCACATTCAGTGGCCCCATACCAGACTAAATACCTAGTGATTTGTCAACAAGGAAGGTAGTATTTGGCCTTGGGTCATCCTTTAATAAGTAAGAAAAAACAGACTTTTCTTATTTTGGTAGAAAATCATGTGATTACAGAAAGAACTCATGCTTCCTCATTGTAATCTTGTAGATTGTCTGGCACTTAATTTATAAAGCACATTCAACTTTTATGAAGAAAGCTTTCTCTATGCACGTTAAATGAGTTTGATGTTTGTGAAAACACGTCTACCTGGATTCTACATCTTCAGCATTCCTTTGAGAATTTAAGAGGTTAGCCAAGACTGGATGTTTGAGTCCACTGATGCTTGCAGTTAGTACACTTAATAGTCCTTGTCTTAAATTTTATTCCTTTTAAAATGTCTTCAAATCCCATTTCACCAAGATACAATTATTTGTGAATCACAATACTGAAAGCTCCTCTAAGACAGGCTTATTTTTAAAATTAGCATCATTTTCACACGAATAGTATTCACATTAACACTTATTAATAGTTATATTAACATTATTCAAGTTAATATCTAACACACTGTATTTTCAACTTAGATTTGTTGAGTTGAAAGAGTGTGAAAGTGGCATCTGTGTTACAAGAAAAACCTTTCGTAATTAATTAATTAATTAAAGGGAAAGAGATAATTTACCTTTCTTGAATGTTTTCTGTTTTTGTTGTTTCCATTAAATGAAGGCATATCTTACTAATTTGGGTTCTTTTCTTTTCTTTCTTCCCTCGCTGCCCATATGTGTTATTAAAGTAAATCGACTTACAGCTAAAGTAGATACTATCAGTAGCACATTCAAAACTCTAGAGCAGTTCAAAGCTCATTCTATCCCTAAGGTAAAGGGAATCTGATTATACTCATGTGTATGATTTCTATTCTAGGCATGAGCATTTATGCCACTGTACTAGGGGAAGCCGTTAGAGAGATAGAAGCACAAGGATATGTCTCTTTAATTTCTTCCACATGACCTTTGACCAACCTGTCTCTTTATAGCTTTGATCGGGGGAAATGTAGTGTTGGAGAGAGATGGCCACTGCCCATGGGAGACCAGAAACTAAAAGAATGCAACTCAAGGAAAGGAGAATTGGGGAAAGCCACTTAAGCCAGAATCCAGATGAGACAGGAGGAACTTTAAGGTTTCATGTCAGATCCTGCCTTTACATAATGACAAAAAAGCACTAGCCCACAAAACCGTGGTTTCTTATACTCTAGTCCTGGCAGCAACACATAAGGCTAAAACTGAGGAATTTCTAGCCTTAGCCTTTTCACTGTGTCTAAGTTCTGACAGATGTTACTTACTACTTATTTTTTCAGGAAGTGAGTAGCAGCTCTGCTGAAATGGTGATCTCAAGTCAGAGGTAAGATGATAAAATATACAAGCAAGTATATCTAGTGTTGTATCTGTGTGTGTTTTTACATATTTCACATTTCTCTTTTTTCTTTACTCCCTCTTTGTTAGGGTTCTGCTCTCAAACTTTGGTCCTTTTTTTTAAAAATTGTACTATACTGAGTTAATCTGAGATGAAGAGATTGTTTCAAAGTTATTGACCCAAGCTATTCAGCACTCAGAGGCTGTTTTCATATTTTCTGGTGTCTTAAAATCAAGCATATAAAGACATACTTACTAATGTATTATGTAAACTCCATGTTAGAAATATATACACATGGCCAAGTGTGGTGGCTTACGCCTGTAATTCCAGCACTTTGGGAGGCTAAGCTGGGGGGAATTGCTTGAGCTCAGGAGTTAGAGACCGGCCTGGGCAACATAGGGAGACCCCCCCACCTCTACCAAAAAAATTAAAAAAAATTAGCTAGGCATGGTGACACGTACCTGTGGCCCCGCTATTTAGTGGATTGGCCCCAGCTACTCCAGCCTGTATGACAGAGCAAAAGTTGTCTAGGAAAAAAAGATAGATCTATACATATATATTCACACATGTATACACTATATATCAATAAACAAAAATGTATAACATCAGCTTTGAAAATGTTCATTAATACTTACTTTTAGTGCCTTACAAAGTGTTTTTAAAAATCCAGTATATCCAGAATTCTACGTGTTTAAGCAGCTTATCCAATCACGGTAAAGCTACAGCTGGTTTTAGCAAAGATCTTCCCTCTCCAAGGTCTAGATTTTACCTCTCTAAGCACTAGGACCTCCACTATCTGTTGAGTGGCTCATTGCATTTTTTTTCTTTCTTTTTGAGTAAGGCTGGGACCTTGAAGTAATTGCCTAATTAAAGCAGTGTTGGGAAGATGAAGTAAGCAGAGTGGAGCCAAATTAGCTAATGGTTCTCAAACCTGGCTGTATAATGGGAATTATTACAGGAGATTTAAAAAATAGATCCTACCTCCAGAGATTCTGATGTAATTGATATGGGGCGTGGCCTGAGCCTTGGGATTTTAAAAGTGTCCTAGGTGACTTTAATATGCAATTAAGGCTACCAACAACCAAATTAGAGGTCAAGAGGTATTACACTTTATCAATTAAGTTTTTCATAGCAGTAATAGTTCCACTAGATTGTATGGATGTAGCATATCAAAATAATACAAATCATGTATGGAAATATTCTCTAAAATATAACATATAACTCTCACAGAGCTTGAAGAATGGAGCAAATCTCCAGCCAAGAAAGTCACTAAAGTTTCTTGTGTTTCTAAATGACCCATTCTTTATGTCATTATTTAATATAAAGTGTGTAATGTTATTTGGAACAATAAGTGCTCTCTTTCTTTTTGTATAAAGTTACCATTATAAATGATTTTAAAGATGAAAGTGAAAGAGTAATATGAGTAAAACTGAATTCCAAAGTAAACATAAACGAATTAGATATTCTTCTACTAGAAATCATCCTCAAAGCTTTGCCTAACAACATTATTGAAGTGCATACTAGATTGGAAACTTATGATTAGATTTTGAGTAAAAAACATCATCTTGGAGCATGTACTTCCTGAAGATTCACATTATTTTATACATATTCATATACATATATATGTGAATCCCAAGAAATCAATAGTTGTTAAAAACGCAGAAGATAAGTAGGGCTTCTTTGAAAATATTTTTTCAGAGAAATGAGAGGATTCTTTGCTTTTTATTTTTTATGCTCGTTGGAGGAAAAAGGTAAAGGATGTGTAAATAGGATTCATATTTATCATAGATTTGTTGTAAAATTTAATAGTATTAGTAAAACTTGGATGGAGAAGACATTGCTTGGATGATTTTCTTCACTAAGACTCTGTGTAGACAACAGACAAGGGAAATAGGTCTTAGACAGCTTACTATAGTTTCCAGCATTACACAAGTATTAATTGATGAAGTCAGGAATGAAATAATCTCCAAATCTGTATAAACCCAAAATCTCTTCTATCTCTATTGTAACACCTTCCTGTGAGAGATTATCAAGAGGGCTGTGAAATTCTCTCTAAACCTCTTAAAATACATGGGAATTTTCAACCTTGCTTCAGAGTTGCAGAAAGTAGGGAATGTATTAAACATGTGATCTAAAATGTAAGTATTGAAATAGAGTAAAAATGGATTCCTCATCTATCCTTGTCAGTTCTGGCTGCTGTCCCAGAATACTATAGGCTGATTGGCTTAAACAATAAATGTATTTCTCAAAGTTCTGAAGTCTGGAAGTCCAAGATTAGGGTGCCAGCATGGCTGGGTTCTTGGTGAGGACCCTCCTCCTGGTTCACAGTGGGCCATCTTCTCACTGTATCTTCACATGGAGGAGAAAAAAAAAGATCTGTTCCCTTCATCTCCTTATTAGTACACTAATCCCATCACAGAGAGTTCACTCTCATGACCTTATCTAAACCTGATTACCTCCCAAACACGCCACCTCCAGAAAGCACCAAATTTGGGATTAGGGCTTTAATAGATGAATTTTGAGGGTCCAGAGAGATTGTCTATAGCATGATTAAACATTTTTCTTCAAATCTTATTACCCTTAACCTAAGGAGACGTTAAATGCTGTGAAGATGGAAAAGGAGCTGGTGATCATACAGGCAACAAATAGAGCAAGGCTGTGGGCACAGTGGGTGCTGCCCTTGTCCATAGTGAACTCCATTATTCCTGGATTTAAATCCATTCAGGGCCATTCGGGAATATTTTGTGTAGCACCTGCATTTTGTTTTTATTGCACTCTCTCAATTTTGATGCATTTCTTCTGTAATACCTATCTTCCTATGCCTTAGGCTGTTGTCACTCACTTTAGTGTCCTAATTTTAACTTCCATCTCTATTTCTTTGTAGCTTACTTTCCTCTCTCCTAACTTGAGAATTCTTTGTTAACACAACCTCTACTGAAATGAATGACTCAAATATGGACATTTTGTCCAGTGACCAAGACTTTGAGGTTATATTTGAGAGCATAGAAACTTTTTGCACTCTTACAATTATACTTTGAGGATGACTATTTTGTTACATCTAAGGATCCTTGTAGCTTTACAGAAACACAGATTCTTCTATGAGTCTTTAAAAAATGTTAAGGCCACCTGCATTTATGTTTTAATTTTAAATATTACAAAACACAACAAAACAAAATTCAAAACAATTTCCAGTGCTTTCATTGTAAAAATGCCAATAAATGTAATGTCTAAGTGTTTACCTGCTGTACTTTCTCATTAGATAGATAAGAAAATGAGGATTCAAATGAGGGAGAGGAATTTGACTAAGATTGCAAAGCTAATTAGCAGCAGAACTAAAATGCAAATTTGAGGCTGTTGATTTCCTTATCAATGCTCATTGCAACAAGTAATATTGACTTTTTAGAAAGTCAAGTTATGAATCTGTAGAAGAGACACATAACAACACCTCAAATAACTCAACAAAGTAGTTGCCTTTGCCAGGAATGTCATCAACATTCATTTTATAGTAATTATATAATTTCTTCCCATCTCGCCAATGATGGGCTTCCTTAAGGTTCTACCAAACAAATTATTCTTTTGATTGTTTGACTATTTCTTTTATAATACTTTCTCAGTTTACAGTTGTGGCAAATATTCTTTAATTTCTTTTTCCTCATGAAACACATTCAATCCATTGACAAATACTGCTGATTCTACATTCTCAGTGAATTTATGTCTCTATTTCTTTCTCACTGTCAGTGCCAAAGTGGCTTTTCTAAAGCACAATACAACTATTTCCTGTCCTTGTCCCACCAGGAAAATGGAAAGCTGGGGAACACATAGTGCAAAGATTGGATCTGAGTCTCTAGACTTATTCCCACTTACTAGTTATTGCAGAGTAAATTGGAGAAAAAAATCATTATGTCTGTTCCCATGTCCTCAGCTAGAAAATGTGAATGATAACAACAGTAATGTTTTGAGCCTCAAGTGAAAAAATTATATGCAAAATGAGAATAGAATAGCAGGAAGATAGAGCTAAGAGAAAGAATTAAAACTTGAAGTCAAAGTACCTGACTCGGACTTCTGTTTCTCTCTATATTTGAAATAATTTAGGGGTGTTACTTTAACCTTTTATCTTATTTTTTCTTTAAGTTAACTACAATACTATTAAAACTTTCATAAGATCATGGGGAAAATTAATTATAAACATTTAGAAAACCACATATAGTCAGTAGGCACCTGATATTATTAAATGACTTATAAACTTTAAAATATTTTAAAACAATGATGTATTTCCTACTGGGGCCCAGATATAAACTCGGCACTCTATATTTTTATATTATATAGTACTTCATATACTATTTTTGCCTACTTGAAGTGAGCATCTAATTTTATCAAAAGAATTGATGGCTTGATTAAATTTAACAATATAAGCAACAGTTATTCATGAGAATGTTTTATAAAATCCAGGAAATAAACGAATTTTGAAAGACATTAATTAGGCAAAAAGCTCTGCAATGTTTACTTTGTGGTATTTGATAGAACTTTTAATTTCATTATCAAATACTTTTTCTGTTTAATAAAATAACGGGTTCATTACATTTTCTAAATGTAGACAAATTATCATTTTGAAAATATTTTTAAAAGAAATATTTTCATGTTATATCTTTGAGAAAAAAGTAAATCATGAAAAATTGCACTTGTTCGGAAGTGCAAAAGATAAAAAAAAAGACAGTTATAAAGAAAATCAGTTAATCAAAATTTAAGTGCTAATTATGTTTCAGGGTAGACATGAAACAACCAATTACCCATAGTTCTTGATCTGATGTTGAGCTACAGTGTATTGTGCCTATACTGATCAGTTTAGATTACTCATTAGTAAACTCACTTTATTCCTCAAAATAAGTCAAAAATTAAAAAGTTTCCTTCACTTGAATTCCTCAAAGTGTCTCTTTGAGGAAAGATGTTGAATAAAACTTTTTTTTTTTTTGGAGGCAAGGATCTCACTCTGTCACCCAGGCTGGCACCATCTCAGCTCACTGAAACCTCCACTTTCCGGGTTCAAGTGATTCTTTGGCCTCAGCCTTGGAGTAGCTGGGACTGCTGGCACATGTCACAATGCCCGGCTAATTTTTTGTATTTTTAGTAGAGATGGGATTTCACCATGTTGTCCAGGTGGGTCTTGAGCTCCTGAGCTCAGGCAATCTGCCCCCTTTGGCATCCCAAAGTGCTAGGATTACAGGCATGAGACACCACACCCAGCTTTATAAAACTTTTTTGAAAGGCCATCAGTTCCTGTTGATTTTCCCCTGTGTTTTACAAGTTAACTGACTGTGCCATTTTATTTGTGTCAAGTAACTTGTGCCTCCCATTTCCATTTTTGTCAGCTACTAATGCTATCTTGCAGCAGTGCTGTTCAATGGGCTCAGGGGAGCCAAGTGTCAGTTTTTCCAGATGGCAAGCTGCCAGTCTACAGCACACCATTGAAAGTCACAGATGGACTTCATTTCCTTGCAGAACCAAGGAACATCATTTACTTTATGCATACCTTTTTACATGATCAGCTCACAGTAGTTGATGTAATAGCTCCTGAAAAAGACACAGATTGAGAGACACCGACAGAGACAGGGAGAGAAAGAGAGAGACAGGGAGATGCAGAGAGACACAGAAAGATGCTATTTTAGTGAATCCAGCCCATTTTCTAGGCCATTATAGAATGACATACTTATTTTGCAAACGGAAAGTTTTTAAACATTATTGCCAATTTACAGGAACTTCTCTCCTAATTTTGTTCTCTCCTGGAACAAAATTCTCAATTTGCTTTAATTAAAATACCAGTTTTGGGGAATGAATTTTTCCCCTTTCATATTTAAACTGAACATTAAAAAAAGCTAAATCACTTTAAATGGTCTTTAAATTGCATTCTCTCTATCAGAATTGTTAACTCTTTTTGCCTAAGGAGAAAAACCTCCATGTATGAATATAATATCTGAGTGGAATAGAAAGTGGCTTTTCTATAATAAATATTTTGGCTATTACAGAGTTTGTATTTAAATGGGAAGTATTATGAGTTCCACCAATGGGGAATGCTAAATGAAAAATATATTATTTCTTAATAGCCACGTAAATGGAAACCTGAAGCATGGGAAACTGTAAGATCTGAAATAATATATCTACAGGTAGAAAGTTTAAATGCAAAGGCTGTAAATCAAAAGATGCAGCAGAACATAGCATATAGGTGGGGAAGGCTGCAACCACACAGGGATTTCAGTGTCAAGCCTGCTAGATACCAGAAGATGGGCAATTGTGCTGAACCTAATCTGTAAAGAAGAAGTTTGGTTTGGTTTTTAAATCTCCCTTTTCTCAGGTGATACTGATTGTAACTAAAAGTCAAACACCTACTGAGCAAGTATAAAGCATTACTTTGAGATAGTTTTGTTATTATAATACATCTTCATTTTATGATAAATAAAAATGTCATTTTTTGTGGAAAAGGAATTTAGAAATGCAATGTTTTTTGGTGGTTCTGTTTCTTAACACAAAGATCGATAATTCCTAAGTCTCATGTATATTGAAGAACTACAGTATGATGCCAGCATCTGAGAGCTCATGCTATGATTATTGTTGTTCTTAATTTTTTCATCACCTTCAAATGTCTTTAATCAAATAATTAATGAATTTTATTCATGTCAGAATTAAAGGAATAAATTATTTTTATACTGAAAAGAAGTTATTTTAATTCACAACTCAAAGTGAAATTGTAAGTGTTACAATGGTCAATGACAGAAAGATTATTATTTTTTAAATAAGATAGCATAAAGCTAGGCTTTTACAAAATATATTCTAAAAATAATAACAGTTTTATTTGTTGTATAGTACCTTCTTCCAAGATAAAATTTAAATTATAATTTAGGATATTCTTTAAGTTGTTATAACATTTCAACTTTTATTACAAGATAGAAGGTTTAGGGCAGTATAAACAGAGACAAAGAACTGCAAAAACTATTTTCAATTTTAAAAACCCTTCTTGATCATCTCTATTTTACTAACTCTTCTCATTTTTTTATGAAAGATTTTCAAAAGTATATGGTGCTAGCTCAGATACTATGAAATTCAAAGAAAAATGAATCATTTACACTGCTTTTCAGAAGCTTAAAGACTCAAAAATACAATGCAACCCTTGGAGTCCACAAATATATACCATCACCATAGAGAACCAGCTATATACTTTTTTAAAATTGTGTGTAAAATAATTGATTTTATATTCTTAAGTATAGAGTTTTTAGATGTGGAATCAGTAATCAGAGTATTAGTTTTTAAGGAAAACTCAACTTCAGTATTTTCACAGTAAGAGAAGCAGAGGGAAATTGTCATTTGATAATGAATTTGAAATATATATGTAAATAGCTATATATTCTGTAGGAGGAATCTATGGCTCCACTGACTAAATAGTTTTCCCAAGAGTCAAGCTGATGATAGCAAAAGCTATCTTCTTCAACTCAGAGAATCCTGTATGTAGCACTAGGACTCACTCCATTATTTCCTAGTGTGGTAAGCTTCATGGAGTTGGGAGGATTTTAAATAGTTTAATTCTTCATTGCTTTTGTCCTCAAATTGTGAATACAGTGGCTGGACCATGGTTAGAATTTGTTTAAACTTTGTTTGAGTTGCTGAAGAGTCAATGAAGAAACTCTAAGGCAATAATTTATATTACAGTGCATGATAAAATATAGGAGGCAATGTAAGCATGGGTGGATGGGAGTGGCAAAGAGTTCTGTGAGACTCATGAATAGTGACTAAAGCCTAGAACTTTCTTTCTCATTGTCTTCTAGCCCACTGTCCAGGTTTCATCACTATCGTTCCATACAAGTATAAAAGATTGAGTAATTTCTAGAGTGCCAGTGTTCTATATACCATTCCTGCCATCAAAAAAATTCACTATAATTGAAAAAAAAATTAAGCCCCAAACTTTCATATACTTTTTCATTAACATAGAACTGAGTGCTTCATGTATTATTAATATAATGATCAGTGTTCACTTTGACAGGAACTGAGCTCAGCTCCCTTTCTCTTGATCTCATTTCATTCTCATAACAACTCTGAGGTAGATGCTACTTTTACCCTTGGAAAGCAAAGGAAGAAAAGCTGAAGCCTTTGAAGCTTTCCCAGGTCAAACTGCTTATCAGCAGTGAGCCTGGGATGTGGATGCTGTGCTGACTGAAGGAGAGTTTCTGCTTGTAACAACTACAGGAGTATTCTGCATTAAATATGTACTCTGGATAAATTAATTTTATAGGTTATAAATACACAGAAAAAGGAAAAAAATAACAAAATAACAGCTCTCTTCTAGTTAAAAAAAAATACATTAGAACCAAGACACCTATTTGGTTTATTCAAGATTTCTCTAGAATTTTAAATTGGTATATTCATAACATTTTCAACAGAATAGAGGAATAATGTATGTAACATTTCTTAAAAGTATTTGACCATATAACACCTGTTTACAAATTATTTTTTCCTAATTTGTTTATTTCCTTTCCTGGGTTACTGTCTCTTAACTCTCTTATCTTCTCCAAGTATCTCAGCCTTGTATCAGAACTAGCCTCAGACCACTACTTGCTATGGTAAAACATGAACAAGGTAATTAAGAAATATTTCTTCAAAAATAGGTTTATAGAGTACTCTGATATTTTGCTGCTATTGCTTTATTTTGAAACTATATTTTTTTTTCTGAAAACTGTGAAAGTCTAAATCCATTGTTGTTGTTTTTTTAACATATTTCCTAATAAAACTTTCATTATCCATTAGCTGAAGCCATTTGTCACTTTGGGCTTAAATTTTTTTTTTTTCAATTAGAGTGAATTTTTTTGATGGCAGGAATGGCATATCATTCATCTTGATGTTTTTCAATGCAAATGGTAGAATCTTAATAAACGTCAAATGTGACTTCTTTTCATTTCCTCTAGGACCCAACATTCCTGTGAACACTTATGCATAGGCTATGTTTACTTCTATCCTGCCCACAATTAAGGTTATTTCAGGTCTTGAGAGATGAGGTTTTTAGATAGCAGAGATCTTCTCAAGTTAGACTGATTAATGGTCCCAGCTTTCATATTGCTTCTCACTGGTAAAGGAAAAGACATGGAATGTATTTTTTCTTACCAAAGAATATTTCATAAACTATATATTTTTTTCTGATTGTAACAAATAACAATTTGAGATATCACAGCATCTGCTCACACTAGGAAGCCTAGAGGAGAAGAGATTACAGTTATCTAGTTTGGATATGACAGGTCTTGTTGCTGGGAATGGAAAGGGAATATCAGCTTCAAGCAGTGGTGTAAATAGTGTGGTGTGGTCACACTGGTTACAAACACAGAAGGAGAGAACAGAGCCAAAAGTATTTGATCTGGGTGCCTTCAGATGATTCCTCCCATGCATCTGGGATGACCCTTGTTAGTCTCAATTGCATAGTGGCCCTGCTACCTCTTGACGTTTTTGTTCATCTATAGCCTTGTAACCACTTTTACATTTTGGCACTGATTAGCCTTGTATTGAAACATGTCTAACCTGTTGCCTACACAAAGTTATCCTTCACTGAGTCCCTGAGAAATTATTTCTATGCTCTGCTTCTAATCCCAGCCAGGTGTAGTACTTTTCTTGAGATGCCTCCCTAGTCCTGGACTTAATAGATGTCATCATGATTCTAAGAATCATTAACTTAGGGCTTTCTGTATTTATGGGCTTGAGCTATAATTGAGAGAAAAAAGTAAGAAAAAAGGAAAATTGAGCTAAACTGACTCAATTTTCCTTTTCTCTTATTTTTTTTCCTCTCAATTCTGTTCTTGGTTTTCTTGTTTGTACATTGTATGAATAAATTCTAATCATTTCTGTCTCTACTGGTGGCGCTAGCTACGTTTATGAAGGTTAAGTAATAAATAGATGTCTGTGCACTAAAAACCAATACAATTATATGTTCCCAATCTATATATTTTGAGAAGATTTTTGCTCTTGTTATTGCTTTTTAACAGCCAGAGATATTCTTTATTAGCCAAGGTTGTCAAGTAAGATTCAACTCAAGCATGGTAATGTTCATTAGGCTATGAGGACGCAAAGGCATAAAAATGATACAATGGACTTTGGGGACTTGGGGGGAAGAGTGGGAGGGGAGCGAGGAATAAAAGACTATAAATATCATGCAGTGTGTACTGCTTGGGTGGGTGCACCAAAATCTCACAGACCACCACTAAATAATTATTCATCTAACCAAATCCACCTGTTCCCCAATAAAATAAAATTAAATTAAAAATTAAAAATAAAATAAATAACTGTTATCGCAGAGCAAGATAACCAATATTCTTACATGGTTAATGACGAAAGACATGTCCGTTTTACTTATTTTATGTGATTTATAAACTGGTTTTGAAAGTAATTTTAGATTTTTCAAAAGATAGCATTATCACAACAATTAGTCAGTGGATTTCAGTCATGGTTTAAGTAAAAATATTTACTTTCATAGATAAATCCGTCCAATAATATACAAATTACTAACAGATAAGCCTAGTTAAACAAAAATAGTAAATAGAGATCTCACCATATAAGTGCCATTCACTTATTTATGTACAATGGGGACTTCTTACCAGACTCGGCCCAGAAGCTGCAGTTCTAGCCAATCTAGTGCCTTGGCTTAGTTTTGTTTGCCTGGATGAGTGGTGAGTTGAAATAACGCCACAGTGAAAATCTCAATTCAGAGACAGCAATGTTTTCTTGACTCTCAGGGCTGATCTCATTGTTGCTGCTAATTCCAACTTGGCTCCTGCTGATCACTGGCAAAGAGATCTGATACTGTTTTACTTACAGTTGGGGGAAATATTTTAGAATTTGCCTTGGGGCAGAAAGCGCAAGTTAAAACTGGTCTCATACCAGCAAAATGAGAAGTTGTCAATACATGTTTGTTGAATTGAATTGAGCACTCCTAGATGCAATTAGTACTATGACAGGAAAGAGGAGGCTGGTGGCAATTACTCAATATTTGTGCATCACCCACTATACAATAGCACGTATGAAAGAGAGAGCACAGTTAACATCTCTGACCTTCAGTAGCTTCCAATCTTGTAATGGCTGACAGTGAGACATACTGCACTCCCTTACAAAACATGTAGAAATAATGAGGGAGAGCAGAGCAAACCTATCACCATGCCCCAGGCAACATTATAGAGAAGTTTCAAAACATCTTTCAAGCCAAGTCTGTAAATACATGTCCTTGGTAAATTATACCAATTATGTCTCCCTGGTAGGGTTGTCATGCATATAAATATTTACCTATCACTTAATGTAATGCTTGCCATCTAGTAAAAGCTCACTCAGCAATGGACAATCTTACAGAATCAGGACTGGGGCTTCTTGGCCACTTGCAAGATGCAACACTTACTTCTGAACATGAATTTGGAAAGCAACCTAGGAAGCCATGATACAGCAAGGCTATTGGCTCAGGAAATCGATGTAAGTTACAACTTAAGGAAGTGGAACTAAGCATTAGGTGTTTTCTAGGTCTTTATAGCTTACATTTTCTCTTGCAGTCTCTCATGCTGGTTACTTTGTAATAGCTCTGTAAGGAAATTTGAGAAGTGCCCCTCTCAAGTCTTAATGAGATGGAAAATATAATTGGATAGCATCTTTAATACAAAAGAGGGAGACATGGAATTACAAGGAAAAATGTAAGACCAAAATAACATTCAACTTAATCTTTAAAAGTCAAAAACATGGTGTAGGTTTTTTTGTCTGAGCGCAAGGAACAGTATCAAGTTTCTGTTCAGGCGGTTGGTATGGTCCAGAAATTAAATGAGAAATCTCTTATTCTATGTGCTGGGTAACAAGTTTGGGTATGACAATTGTGTTTTCTTAAATAAAAATAGAAGCAATTAACTAAGAACCCTTCCCTCTGATTTCCATCTCTTAGAATTGTACAGCGTTTACTGTCTAAATTTAAATTTGTGCTTGGTTAAAAAAGAATTCTCCACTGATCTAATTTCCCTACTTTATATGTGATATATATATATTTATATATATATGAAAAAATATATATAAATATATATAAAACACCTCTAACTAGACTCTCCTTTTATTTTTTACTAACTCATAATTCACTTCTTAATAATATCTGTTGCTCTTTATATCCATTGCCTGCTTGGTATGGTTTGTATGTGTCCTCTTCTAAATTCAGATGATAAAACGTAATTGGCAATGTGATGGTATTAAGAGGTAAGACATTTAAGAGATTACAAGGCCAGAAGTGATCCTTCCTTTTGAATGGGATTAAGTCCCTTGTAAAAGAGGTTTCACAGGATGTTCTGCTTACTTACCCTTCTGCTTTCTGCCATGTGGGAACACAGTGCTCCTTCTTTCCAGAAAATGCAGCAACAAGGCTCCATCTTGGAAGCAAAGAGCAGCCTTCACCAGAAAAATGAAACTGCCACATGCCTGTCCCTTGATGTTGGACATCCCAGCTTCTAGAACTGTGAGAAAATAAATTTTTATGTATAAATTACCTGCTTTCAGGTATTTTTGTTAGAGGAGTGCAAAAGAGACTAAGACAATGATTCTGGCTGCACTCTGACGTTCATTTAAGTTTCTATTTAACATCTCGTGGCTGTGGGGAGTGTTCCTGTGACAGCAGTTACTTCTGCAAAGATCACGCAAAAGTGCTATATTAATAAAGAGCTTAATTTTTGCTTAGAGTCTTGTTTTTCTTGGATCACTTTCCTCTACTTTCTCATAATTTGTCCATATTAGTGGCTCTCAAGCTTTGATGAATATCTGAATCTTCTGTGGAGCTTCTCAAAGACACAGATGCTGCCACTGTAGCCTAGAGTTTCTAAGTCAGATCCTGGATGAGATTGAGCATAGAAATAATAGGCGCATCATTAGAAGATTCCAGGATGAGCTTTGCCACCCCTTAGATTTACTTTCATTCATAAGAAATGTTTCTTGGTACACATATTTTTACTTTGGCTTCTTAGTAGGCTTAACCTGGAAGTCAAATTTCTACTCCTAATGCATAAACTTGTGCATTGCCATTAATTCATCAAATTTATTTGTTCCATTTTGATAACTATTAAATCATACTGAATGTTCAGCAAATAAATTTTATTTAAAAACTCTATTAAAAACTAGGTTTAAATTAATTAATATAATACATTAGTTAATGGTATAGGTTAGATAAAAGCATTTTAATTTTGTTTTCTGAGAAAATGCTTTAAATGATATATTACATTAATAAAGAGAATTCCACATTGTAAACTGAGCTGTTGATGTAATTATTTTATCTCGATTAGTGTTTTTGGACCCTTCAAATCAGCCCCAACAATAGGTCTCCCATTTTATCTCTGTGCATTGCTAATCTGTTATCACTTTTAGGGCCATATTATTTAAGAAGTGCACAACAATTATTTGGTATTATATTATAATTCTTCTTCTCTCTGGACAATTTAATTTTTTCAAGAACACAAAGTAGTACACGAATCAAAATATTACATCACAAAAAATGGTTTTATAGTTTTTTGTTCTATTATAAAAATAGTTTAAAAAACTGAATGCAAGAAGCTTATTCACATGTTTCAAAAAATTGCATAAAACAGATTGGATGCTTAATGTTATTGCCATTAAAAGAAATCAATAATGAAACTCTTCAGACACTGAAGCAATCAAACACAGCTGAATAACATTAATTGGAAACCATGATATATTTTATAAATCAAAGATGGTAAATCAATATCAAGGTTGAAGGTGCACCTGTGGTGATCAGTCTTGGTTGCATTTTCCTGACAGGTGACCACATAATATTGATTGGGAAGAGGCTTATATTGAAAGGAGGAGATAAACTGATATCTGGGCCATTCACTGCTTACAGACACAAAGAAGATTGGAACTTAATGAATGAGTCTTCTTATGTGCATATAATTACATAAGCAAACAATAAATACTCATGTGAGAGTAGTGGCATCGTCAAATTAAATGGTTAGTATATGTTAGACGATATAAAATTAAAAGTAAGAAGCTGCATCACAAATCATAGAATCTGTGAAGCAAAAAGTATCTTAGAGAACCTGACAACTCAACACTCATTTTACAGATGTGAAATAAAGCAGCAGAGCAGATAAATGTTTTGCTCAAGTCAAAATAATAGGTAATATCTAGCTCAAGAAACTCAGACACTATTCTTTCTGTTTCGGATGTATATTTGCAATATCCAGGAATTACACACAAACATACATAGGCACATAGAGTTAATATGATGTTTCTATGGTGAAAGGTATTTTGTTAGTTGGTTTTCTGGAATTTCATTTCTATTTTCCCAGCAGTAGAATTTTATTTTTAAAAGGTAGATTTCCAGAGACATCCATAAAACTTTTCATGCCAAAAACCATCTTTTCCATTGCAGTTAAAAAAAATAGTGGTGGAAAATTTTTGGTTCATGGGACTTTAAGAAAAAGTTAACATCTAAAATGTTTTATTGTAAATTTAAATAGTCACGGTGAATAACATTTCTTACATGCTTTCTAGGTTGACATTCTATACTATGGGTCTACCCTTCTCAGTACCCCAAAACTTCAAATTCAGTAAGTGTGAATTTGTATGTGAGTAGGAATGTTCAAAACAGAACATGTTTAAAAAGGAATGTTCTTTCTGGCTGTTAGCATAGAGATGAGCTATTTCCCTTCACCGCCAATCAATATAATAATTTATTGTTGTCTTCTGACAAATATTGTAAATCACCATGGAGAATTTTACACCTCCAGTATTTCTATTCACAAACTCTAATTAGTGTTGAATCATCTTCTACCCTAATTCTCAGTGACTCTGTGTGTCAGTTATCTATTGCTTTTAACAAGCCACCCAAAAGCCTAATGGCTTGAAATAACTATTTAGTTCATGAATTCTGTGGGTTATCAATTTGGTATCAGCTGTGTGGTTCTTCTGTTGGTCTTAACTAAGCTCACTCATTAAATAGAGTCACCTGTCAGTCATTTGGAAGACTGCTGCTAGGAACTGAATGGCTGTGTGCTGTGATGACAGAAGTAGCTGGGTTACCTGTCACCCTCAAACAGCAGGCTAGCTGTGGCTTTGTCACACGGTGGTGGCAGGGATCCAAATAACATAAATAGCAAGAAAACCTCATTGTGCAAAAGGTTTTAAGTAACTGTTCACATCGTAATGCTAATGTTCTCTGGGCAAATAAATATGACATGGCCAACCCAGAGTGAAGGGGTGAAGAAACAGGCCTAACCTCTTGATATAAATACCTGCAAAATTACACCACAAGCCATACATGCAGGGATGGAAAGAATTTTTCATCAATTTTACAATTTGCCACATGTTCTACTGCTCATAACTGAGGAGTTGCATGCATAGACTGTCATATAATTAAATAACTTGTTCAATGTCCCACACCTAGTCAGTTTTAGAGAAAGCTTCAAGCCAAGGTGTGTTTGACTCTAAAGATACTGAATCATCTTTTGGCAGATCTTAAATGTATTTGCCACATATTCTACTTTCATCTCTACTGTAGTGTCCTATGGTAAGCCATTATCTGTCACCTGGATATACTCTTCTAATTGATCTTCCTGTTTCCAACTCCTCTTCCTGCAATATATTTTCCATACATAATCTGAGCAATATTTTAAAATGTAAATCAGATTATGCTATTTCACTACTTTAAACCCTTCCATGGCTTGTCATCCTAGTTAGATAATAAAAATCCAAACTTCGAATGTTGACTCACAAGATACTACAAGATTTCTCCCTTGCTTTGCTTCACAAACGTCTATCATTCTATCTTTCCCAGGATTCACTATGCTAGAGCCACACTGGCCTATTCACTATTTCTCCAATATATTGAGCTTATTCCCCTTTAAAGCTTTTGCAATTGTTGTTCCTCAGGATAGAACTTCTGAAAGGAAGCCTCCTTATTCTCTTGAACTACTGGGTTTTCTCTGTCATTACGCAGGGCTCTCTGCCAATGTCACCACCTATAGAAATAACTTTTTTGACTACTCTGTGTAAAATGTTCATACTGCTTCTCTGGGCTCTTCTCAATGGCAATTTATTACATTAATTTGGGGGTGGTAGCCAGGGAGGGGAATCATTACAGCACTCATTCATAATTGAAATTATCTTGCATATTCATTTACTTACATAAACTATATTTCCTTTCTACTCTTAGGAACCAAATAACAGCAGAGACCTTATGTATCTTAATCCCAGCTACATTCTTAATGAAGGAAGAATGCTTGAAACAATATTTATTGAATTAAGAAATGGCATGCTTCAGAACTTAAAAAAGCCCTGAAAAAATGGTACTGGGCTCTTTCCATACTCCTTGAACTTTCAGTAATAACCCAAAGCCCAACTATTTCAAAACTCAGTCTCTGAGTTTTTTTCTGTGATGAAAATCTACATTGTTGTTGTGCATGACCCTAAAAGGATTAAAACACTCACCTTCAGGGTATGTAGGTCAGATCTACATTCAGGGATACCTACATTACCAAAGAGAAAACAATGGTCTTTGTTTGAAATTATTTTTCTCTACCACCTACATGACAAATACATCCCCACTAGATATGACAAAGGAAGACATGATAAAGGGTGATGAAAACTGAAGACCTGAATGATAGAGATAAATAAATACTGGTTGGGGAAACATAAGAGAATTGTGGATCTAGTGACACAGAAGACAAACTTTATTGACTTGCTCTGATTAGCCCTGTTTTCTTTTAAGTTGGTAGAGACAAAAATATAAGCTCTGTCTGGAGTATTTTTGTTATGCCTGACTGAAATATAGGCAGCTGTGTTTTAGATGATTTATGAATATTTTTTAACACAGATTGTGTAGAGGATTTCAGTCCCAGTGGAATAAAGTATACTTGACAGTAGAGTTATAACTAGAAGAACTGGTAAGAACAGACTTCTGGAGATTAAGAAATGTGTCCTAGATTTAAAAGCGTATCCACCAAATAGTTCAGTCTTATTATAATTACCTTAAAATATTGGTAAAGAAAATAAAATAACTGTTAAACTGCAATATATATTATCTGTTCTCTTGATGCTGTTCATTGAGGTATATTTTTTAATATGTGGGCATTGTAACAAAATCGGCTTCTTGAGAATGCTTATGTTGGAATATTGTTATTTTCAGAAGATTTGTGATATAGTAACATGTCCAATATAGTCTACTTTAGACACTGACTAGAAGGAGCATATATCTTACTGAGTTTGATTCTCAGTTAAGAAATGCAAAATACTCTATATCCTTATTATATACTATGTGTAGACATATGTATTTCAGTGTTCTTATTTTTGAATTTTTTGTTTGCTTTTTATTAAAATGGTAAAATTTCTGCTCTCAGATTTATTTAAATCATTATAGGACTACATCTATAAGCTTAGTTAACAGTGTGCTTTTTTTTTTAATTGTTGTGACTGTTATTCTATTTTCATGTATTTAGACCCCTGAATATAGCAACTATTGAAACATAGCTATACATTCAAATAACTTAAGAATATTTAAGAATCAACATTATTTACTCAATCATTCAATAAAATATATTCACTGAACATCTACTAGGTGGAGGGAACTAGATAGGTAACAATGGAAAATGCTAGATAAGAAGACATATCTCTTCTTAAAAAATAATTAAAATTATATTTTAGTGAAGAGAATACACATTCACAAATCAGTAAACCATCAGATGGCAAGCACTGTGTGCAATCATATATAATACTTTAAATATGTGAATGCATAAAGTGAATTTTATCTCAATAAATTACTAAAAAAGCTGCGTACAAACTGATATTTACAGAAATGCAAATTAAGGTTTACAGAAACATGACAGCTTCAGGTGCATTCCTTGAAGTCTGATGTTAGCTGGTAGGCACAGCACAGCAGTTCCGCTCTTTACTGCTGACATCTATTCTGACTGGGGTAGCCTGTCTTCTGACTGGTCAGAGCAGAGAATTTGCCAGTTATCATTTGATTATCACCTCTTCTCTCAGGGAGAGGATTTGGCATAGAAAAACATTAAAATATTGGCAAAAGTTGGAAACAGAGACGTGAGACCAAGAAAAATGCAAATGGAAGAAATTAAAAAACAGTAGTTTACTGGGATAGAGGCTTAGGACAGTTTCTTAGAGAATGATCATGGAACCACAGTCATCAGAATACCAGAATGGCTTATCAAAAATCCAGTTTCTAGCTCCACCCCAAGTGGAGGGAATCAGATTTCCTTTGCATAAAACTCAGCAAATTGCATCATAATACCACCAGTTAATAAATTATTAATAAAAAAATATTATCACTAGATAATTATTAATGTTTTAAACTAAAAGTTTTAGAGCCATTAGGTTAGAGCACATCTTTAGTACTTAGCAGAGTTTGATTGGCATTATTAAAACAGAGGAACGACTGAAAACTAGCCTGAGTGGTTTGCTTCAGATTTGAGGATAAGAATAAAATGGCTTACAAAGATGGAGAAGATAAAATTACTGGAGTTTTGCTTTATTTAGTTAATTCAATTGGAATAGTATAATCATAAAATTTTTTTAGTAATTAAAAAACAAAATATAGTGGCTGAGATACACTTCTAGATTCTGCTGGAGAATATATAGAGCTGGAAATAGCATCACTTCCACACTTAGATGAATAATATTTGGACAAACTGTAAGTTGATGAACTTTTTGACCCCATCAGAAAGTTGTCATCACAGTGCAAGAAACTAGCCTAAGATCTAAGGAAATACAGACACCTGTAGAGGGAGAAATGACATGCCAGGACTTGGAACAGTTGCAGCTCGACACAAGTAAAAACAAGTAAGTTGGGGCGGGGCGCAGTGGCTCACACCTGTAATCCCAGCACTTTAGGAGGCCGAGGCAGGTAGATTACCTGAGGTCAGGAGTTCAAGACCAGCCTGACCAATATGGTGAAACGTTGTCTCTACTAAAAATACAAATATTAGCCAGGCATGGTGGCAGGCGCCCGTAGTCCCAGCTACTTGAGAGGCTGAGGCAGGAGAATTGCTTGAACCTGTGATCTCAGCTTACTGCGGAGGCTGCAGTGAGCCGAGATCATGCCAGGCACTGCAGCCTGGGTGACAGAGCAAGACTCCATTAAAAAAAAAAAAAAAAAAAAGAAGAAGTAATTTGGAATATTTAACAAATTAGTGGAGGTCAAGTGTAGGTTGGTGAATGTGTGAACCCTAGGGTCTGGGCACACAAGGAGAGTTCATATCCTTTGCAGGTTTTCTCCTCTAGTAACCCCAATTGCCTAAAATGGTGGTAAAGTGTCCCTTCTTGAGCAGACTTGAGGGAGGAAAATTCAGTGCACAGGAAAGACATGAAACTGTACCCAAACGCTTCTCCCTATTCTCCTTTTTAGAACAGAAATCTTAATCTCTATTAAGGGGAAGGTATCAAACACGAACATATTTAGTGTATTTGCAATAAGCCATCATAGCTGGATATAGGTAATGGGGGAAAACCTACCTGTGGGGAGGGGGCCAAAATACATGCTGGAAACAGAACTATAGTTTGGGGGTAGGAGGTAGAAAAACTGAAAAGATTTTGGCTCTGACAATCAGGTACACATTGCCTACTTAATACCGAAACTAAATCAACACAATAGAAACAACCTCTACCTCTTCACTCCTGCTCCCAACCACCATCATTAGCCTAACAAGTATCAAGTAACAAATAGCAATGAATACTGCAAGAAGAGTTTCAAGACCATGAAGACAGACCAATCCCAAAGCACAGTGCAAAGAAGTACCTAAGGCTAAAAGTGAAATAAACATTTAAAAGCTGTCTTGCGAATATGCCCCCACCTTAAACCTAAGGGAATGCCAGGGTATCTGAAGAGAGTGGTGCTCTGAGGTTAATTAAGCAAGAAAATCTTCAAAGCCAGATCATCTCTATCTTAACTCAAATGCAAAATATCATCTCTATCGTAATTTACCAGCAGAGGTAAGAGTATGCACATTTCCAGTCATCAAGACAAAAACAAAAAAACAAATAAAAAATTGATTTACCTCTGTCTCTATTATTATATATGTGATGTCCTTCTTTCAACCAAAGATTACTTACATGAAAGACAAGAAGAAAAAGACACACTGCTAAGAGATAAATTAATCAATAGAATTAGACTCAGATCTCAGATAGGGCACAGGTGTTGAAACTATTTTAAACGAAATATAAAGTAACAGTTTAATATGTTAAGTTTTCTAAGAAAGAAGGAGGACAACATATTATATGAATAAATTCAGCAGAGAGAAGGAAACTCTAAGAAATAATCAAATAGGAATATGAGAATTATTTTAAAACACAATAGCAGATATAAAGACTGACTTCTATAGGATCATAAGTAGACTCAACAGCTCAATTAAAAGTCAGTAAATTTGAAAATACAAATTTGAAACTGAAATTAGCTAAACAAAGCCACAGTAAAGTGAAAAACAAAAATACAAAGAACAGAGAATACAAAAACTATAGGTAAATAGTAAAGTTCTAATACACATAATTGGTACCCTAGTAAGAAGAGACAGAAGACAAGGCAGAAGTAATATTTGAAGAAATAATGGCCCAAATTTTCTATAATTAGTGACAAATATCAAACCACAGATATAAAAATCAAAGAAATATAAAATCAGATAAATATAAAACAAAGCATATTTAAATATATCATACAAAAACAGCTAAATACTAAAGAATAAAAGAAAATCTTGAAGTGATCGGTGGAAAAACAGGCAAATTGCAATCAGAGGGATAACCTCAGAAATTACAACAGACTTTGAATTTGGAGTGATATATTTAAAGAGCTGAAAAAGAACAACAAAAGTCAACCTAGAGTTTTATACCCAGTGAAATATGTTTTAAAAGTAAAGTAGAAATGAAAACAGTCTCAGCTGAGAAAATCTTGGGGAACTCATTGCCAGCAGGTCTATTCTACAAAGTTATTAAAGTTGACACACAAAAGAAATATGATACCATACAGAAAATTTAAGGTTCACAAGGAAATGAAGTATATTTGAAAATACAACAAATAATGGTAAGATGAATTTCATTTTGTCTTCACTCTTTTAATTGCTCTTAAAGTTAACTGCCTGTTTTAACCGAAAAAATAAATACCAAAGTGTCATGTTTGTTATATATTACCAGAATATTTCATGACATTAGTACAAAAGATAAAAGAAGGAATTAGTTATATATTTTTCAAGGTTCTTACACAGCAGATAAAGTGGTATAATGTTATTTGATGGTGCAGATAAAATGTACTTACTAAAGATGTATATTACAAACACAGAACAACCAATAATATTTTTTAAAAAGAGATATAAAAAATAAGAAAATAGGGGAGATGAAACAATAAAAAAATCTCAATTAATTGAAGGAGAGGAAGATAAAGGAGTGAGGTTTAACAAATGACAGAAAGGATAAGTTGAGAACAGCTACCAAAATGTTAGATTTTAACCCAGCAATATTAAAAATGTCACATTAAATATAAACCAACTAAACTCACCAAATAAAAGACAGAAATTGTCAGATTGGATACAAAAACATAACACAAATCTGTTATTCAACAAGAAACTCATTTTAATACAAAGAATAAATTATTAATATAAAGATTATTTTCAACAAAGTTGCCCAGACAATTCAATATATAAAAACATAAGAGTGTTTTAAATAAGTCATGCCAGGACAACTGGTTATCCACATGCTAAAGAATAAAGTTGAATCCCTACCTCACACTACCCACAAAAATGGAGTCAACATAGATTATAGACTTAAATGCCAGAGTTAAAACCAGAAAGGAAACTATAGTGCATGTTTGTAATGTTGGATTAGGCAGTAGTTTTTCAAGTATGCCAGCATGAAGCAGAAGTAACAAAATAAAAGATGAATTGGCTTTATAAAAATGAAAACTTTTGTGATTTCAAAAGATGCTATCAAAAAGTAAAAATAATGGGAGAAAATATTTGCAAACAAATTACATATATACATATAAATATATAGATATATATCATGTCTGACAAGAAACTAACCCAGAATATGTAAAGAACATTTAAAATTCAAATATAAAAAGACAACTAAATTTAAAATGTGCAAATAATTTGAATAGACAGTTATTTAAAGACGATGTAAAAGTGACCAATAAGCACATAAAAAGATGCTCAACATTATTTATCATTAACAAAATGCAAATTAACACCACAAAGAAATCCTACCACTCACCCATCAGAACAGGTAAGACAGGATAAAAAAGACAGGTAGTAACAAGTAGCCTTGTAGTATAATTTGAAGTCAGGTAGTGTGATGCCTCCAGCTTAGTTGTTTTTGCTATTCATGGAATAATTTTAAATTGTTATAATATTGATGTAAGTAACAATTTCAATAGGAAAACAAGTTATTTTCTCTATTCTAAAAAAAAAAAAAAAAAAAAAAAACCAAGATCATGCTCTTTGCAGGGACATGGACGGCGCTGGAGGCTATCATCCTTAGCAAACTAACACAGGAACAGAAAACCAGATGCCGCGTGTTCTCACTTAAAGTGGAAGCTAAATTATGAGACTAGATGGACACATAGAGGGGGACAACACATACTGGGGCCTTTTGGAGGGTTGCGGGTGGGAGGAGGGAGAAGATCAAGAAAAATAACTAACTTAGGCTTAATGCCTGGGTGATGAAATAATCTGGACAATATGACTCAAGTTTACTTATGTAACAAACCTAGGTACCCCTGAACTTAAAATAAAAGTTAAAAATATTAAAGCAACAACAAACACATCTGTGTTCTAAAGTAAAATGCAAGCATAATATTTTCTTTAAGTAACAATTTGTCCATGTGATTATTTATTCTTAGCCCAAGAATGCAATACTATTAGGTTGGTGCAAATGTCATTGCAGTTTTTCCATTAAAGTGATGGCAAATAAAGCAATTACATTTGCACCAACCTAAATATATAGCTATGCTTTCTTTAATCTCCTGGATCTATTTGAATAAGTATATGCTATTAATCTTGTTAAAAAATTATTTTTAACGCCTCTGCCTATGTTTTTCACTTTCAAAAATGTTGGATTTCTCCTTTGAACATGTTTTCTAAATGTTTTGAATTTGTTCATAACTGAATGTTTTCTTGATGTGAATAAAACAAAACAGCTACCACAAAGGAGAAAAAATGGAAAAGGAAAAGAAAAAGAATACTGAATTTAATTTGTGCCTCTACTAATTACAAGCTGTGTGATCCTGAACACACTGATACTTGACCCTCAATTTTCTCATATTTTAATTGGTAATAAGAAGGCCTGCTCTACTAATTTATTTTTATTCTTGTTAGTATCAAGTGAGAGCAATATAATATGAAAAGGGCAAACAGAATATAGAGATATAACACAGATTAATACCCGAAGCAAGGCAGCAAGCAAACTCCTTTTAACCTTCCAAGCTGCAAATTGGAGGCATTTAGGAGTGAAAAATAAGAACTATTCTTGAAGAAAAGGATTTCCGAATAGGACAGTAGAATCTTCTGTGTGAAATTTATCCCAGAAAATCACCTCCACCCCTGCCTCCCATCTAAAGACAGAGGTTATATGTTTCACCTGGTGCAATCCATCAGGACAACTGCAGAAAGTAATTTACAGAAATGCTGTAGCAGTCATTTATTTATTGATTTTTCTGGAAGTGTTAGCAGAGACCATTCAAATATTTAGGTAACTCAAATATCAGCTGCACCCCAGCCTTCACGGACCACACTGTTTTAACCTTATGCTAACTTGTGTAGAGATCAGATCTTTTCTGCTTTTCAGTCAGTAATACATTTTATATTTTAGTGGCAATTTTGTAGGGGAAACTGTTGTGGTGAAGAGGAGGTTGTGGATGGAGATAGTGTTGGTGGTAATATTACATCACTGTACAAATAATACTTCCTTTTACACCACACATATGAGTTTTTCAAGACCTTTCTTGAAGCATATAGAAAAGCAGTGGTGCTTTCTTCCCTAACAGTTCTCTCCATTAAATTTTTAACCGTGTTCCTGTCTTCTATTTTTATTTCATATTTTCTTTTTTGAAATGTCAAATTAATCTCCTATAGTTCATGTAGAGTAAATTCCTTTTTCCTTAGGAAAATGGGATACCCACTTCAACCCCAGGCACTTGGCTCTTGCATTTACCTTGAAAGGTATTGTTCTCAAAAAAGATCTCTTCTGTTGGTGGAATTATTTTACCAGGTGCTAAGAATATCAATATTTCTCCAAATTACCAGATTACTGGATATACTGCTGTTTAACTTTCCCCATGCCCTACTAGCCTTCGCTTGAATGTGTACAGGGCAGCCAGTTATTTGCATCCTGTCTTCACTTCCAGATAGCTGACAAAGTCTATTACCACACAGTATCTCTGGCTCTCTTTCTAGCTAAAACAGGGTAATGCTTTTGTTGTATACGTAATTATCTGCCTTTAGAATTTTATCGACATTTTAGAACACAACTAACTGAACTCCTCCCAAGAACAGATAACGGTGGGCCCTGCTCACTTCTGATTGTATCTGTTGGTTCTGAGTTTTCTATTTTAGTGTAGTTGCTGTCTAGTATAATATTTTACGTGTTTTACTCCTGGTGTAGGCCTGTATTTATTTCTAGTAAGAATCAATAGTGTTTTCTTGGGTTCGGACTCATTTTGGTGAGATTTCCCAATTAAGACTCTGCTTGATGTTTGACACTTCTATTTCCTTTTTAATCTCTTTTGAAAGCTGTGTCCAATCACCTATTTTTTGTTTGTTTTTTTTGTCTTTGTTTCATTTTGAGATGGAGTCTTGCTCTGTCGCCCAGGCTGGAGTGCAATGGCACAATCTCACTCAGCTCACTGCAACCTCTGCCTCCCAGATTCAAGCAATTCACCTGCCTCAGCCTCCCAAATAGCTGGGACTAGAGGCACGTGCCACCATGCCAGGCCAAATCTTTGCATTTTTAGTAGAGATGGGGGTTTCATCATATTAGCAAGGATGGTCTCGATCTCCTGACCTCGTGATCTGACCACCTCAGCCTCCCAAAGCGCTGGGATTACAGGGGTGAGCCACTGCACCAAGCTGAAAGCTGTGTCCAATCTCCTTTGCATTGCACCTTGATAAACTATGCTACTGTATGTTATATTAAAATATTACATGTAGTAAAATTTACTTTTTTGGTGTATAGTCATATGAGTTCTTATACATAAATAGATTATCAGAACCACTAGCAGAGACAGAATACAGAATAATTCTATTATCTCAAAAAATTCTCTCATGTTGCCCCTTCATATTCAGACCCTGCCAAAAAATAACATAGAAGAGAACCTGGCATCCAGTGGTATTTTCTCTTCTCTTGTTTTTTTGCCTTTGCTAGAATAAATGGAATAATACAGTTTTCAACCTTTTGAAACTATATTATTTCACTTGGGAGAATGTATTGAGAGACATTCATGTGCGAATTGGGTGAATCAATAGTGCTTTCTCATTTTATTACTGAATATTATTCCATTTTGTGGATGTACCACAGTATATGCATTTACCCATGGAAAAACATTTGAATTGTTCCAGTTTTTGTCTATTAAGAGTAAAGCTGCTAAAACTTTCTCATACAAGTTTATTTCTTCGTGCGAAATATATTTTCATTTTTTTGTGTGTAAATACCTTGGAGTAGGATTGCTGTGTCATATAATTTTATATTTAAAAACTGCCAAACTGTTTTCCAAAGTAGTTCTGTAGCTGCACTTTCTTTAAAACGTCTTTGTGTTATTTAATACTTACATCGTTTTGTTTTACTTAATAAAAAAAGAAAATTGCAGCTGTTTTCCAAATATGTCTTTAGGCAATTAATAGAGTATAAGGGAATAATTCTTCTGAGATTTAGTAGGATTGAACTTATTTTATGCTGCAAAATTTAAAAAATGCATTTGATATGATTTTTTTTCTGTTAATTCTCCTTAAAATTTCTTATTAGCTTGTCACTAATAGTGTTCAGAAATAATACAAAACAGGTCTCTGATATCCTATCATCCACCTTTCAGGTAAGATAGTTAGAATTATTTGGCTCTTGTGCTGTAGAGAAAGATCTTGAAATAGTATCACTTCTATCATGTGGATTTCTTGGCATGCAGCATGTTTTATGAATTGAAAGTCTAATTGTAGCAAGTCTATGAATTTAAAGGAAACATAAATTGACAGTATAGATATTATTTATTTTTCTCTAAAACTTTTCTTAGTTTCAGTGTCATTACACTTGGTGTCTTTCTCTAGTGAATTCTAATCCATGCAGATCTTGGAAGAAGAAATGGTATTAATGAATCTGTAGTCCTTATCTTTCAGACAGTAGCCTGTTATCCATCCCATATCAATGATCTAGTATATGAATGAAGGACATGCTAAAGGCAGAGGTGGAAAATATTTAAAACCCATGTAGTCTGAATACAGTTATGTTTATAATTGACAACTTAATTCAATTATTTCTAAATTTCAGGTAAGTTCTAAAATAATTTTTTTAGACATTTTCTCTCAGATTCTAAGACTTTGAATTGCACATAGCTGTGGCAGACTCTATTTCTTAGAATGTTCTTTTTATTATGATATTAAGAAAACCAATGCGAAAAGTTTCTAACATCTTACTCCCACAAATAACTCAAACATAATACTGGAAAGGGCAGTCTTCTGATAGGCACTTGTTTATCTATCCTCCTGATATGGTATGAACCTGTGTTCCAGCCAAATCTCATGTTGAATTGTAGTCCCCAGTATTAGAGGTAGGGCCTGGAGGGAGGTAATTGGATCATGGGGGTGGATTTCTCATGAATCGTTCAGCACTATCTGCCTTGGTGTGTGTCCTCATCATAGTGAGTCAGTTCCTGTGAGATCTGTTTTTTAAAAGTATGTAATACCTCCACCTTTTCTCTCTTCCTCCTGCTCCAGCCATCTGAAGTGCTTGTTCCCCCTTTGCCCTCCACCATGTTTGTAACTTTCCTGAGGCTCCCCTAGAAGCTGAGGAGATGCCAGCATCATGATTCCTGTACAGCCTGCAGAACCATGAACCAACTAAACCTCTTTTCTTTATAAATTCTCCAGTATCAGATACGTATTTATAGCAATACAAGAATGAACTAATACACATATATATGAAGATACTGACTTCCCACCTGCAGCTGGGGTCCTTTTAAGTCAGATATTTGCCGATAAAAATTCTTGAGAGAATGCTCAGCCAGGACTATGTGAAGATAAACACTACAGGTGACTTACTGAACCCACACAATGTAATGGAAAGTGTGCATTAATTACCAACAAAACATCTAATTATAATTATGCATAAGAACCACATTTTATCCTCATTAGGAACACAGTAAAGAACTGCCAGATATGGCAAGAAGAATGCTTTATTCTTTTTCCTAAATCTATGCTTGTTTGAATTTGCCATCTACCTTACTGCTTTAGTTCTATGCCCCATATTATTTTTATCCCTGCCAGTATACTCTGGAATGGTAATTTTCTTATTACTATTTCATTTCCAATCTATAATTGCTCACAGTTTTACTATCAAGAGACTTCACTGTTCATCAGTGCTTTTCTTTAAGATACTCAGTAATATGTGACCTCCTCATTACTGATTTTTTAAAGGCTTATATTATTATTAAACTAACAGAGGCAAATGGCTACGCTAACAGCATTATGCTAAAGTCCTTTCCATCTCCCATTTTGTCCGCAGGGGCAACATGTATAGGTTTTCATTTTATTATTTCTGATATATCAATAACCCTAAGTAATATGCTTCCACACAATTTTTCATTTACTTGCTTTAGATATTACATATTTATTTCCTGTTTTAAGAAGCAAGAATTTAGCTAGCTTATAAAGACTTTCATCTTTCTTATCCCATCCTGACAATATAGGGCTGCCACAACTTGCAGATAAAAATATGCAGTGCTCAATTGTGTTGTAATTTCTTATCAACAAAGAATAATTATCTTTTTAAAAGTGTGTCTCAAATGATACATGGGACATACTAACATGAAAAAGTATTTGTTTATGTAAAATTTCAGTTGAACTGAACAGCCTATATCTCATCTCACAATCCTATCAGAATACACATATCATTGTATTTTATTAACTCTTCTGATTGCCTTTTGTAGCAGTGTACCTTTAATTCTTGGTCCATCAAAATTATTTTTTATTCTCCATTTTGTGAAAATGCAGGTATTTGTACTTGCTCTTTCTTTTAACTGTATTCCTGTTCTTGTTTCTACATTTATAATTTCTACTTATGTAACATTCACATAAACAATGTTTGTATTATTTGTATTTTTAAAAAAATATTCACTGCAGAGCTAAATTGTAAATGTTGACTGCATTGTTTTTCTTGAAATTTTTGTGTCTCACCACTCCAAATATTTTCTAATGACATTTTTCCCCTTGGTTAACTTTCATGTTTTCAAATATTCTCAAACTTTCCACAGGCTGACTTCTTGGGACCTTTCTGAACTACAGTCATCTTGGGGATTGATTCCATTTAATGCTTTCCTAGATTCAATCCATTTTGTGTCTGGAGCCTCATTCTTAGTGTATTTGTTTTGCTAAGAAAAAGAGCTGCATTTTGAAGTAACTTTCTAAAGGATTTGCTGGGGGTGATTTTTTGAGATCTTGCATGTTTGAAAACAGCTCAATCCACTCTTCATACATGATTGATACTTTGGGTGTGAACAGAATTCTAAATTAAAAATAATTTCACTTGAGAAGTTGGAGGGAATTGCCCTCTTGTCTTCTTCTGGCATTCAGCATTGCTGTTGAGTCCTGCTTTTCTGGTCTTACTCCTGTGTCTGCATCTCTGCTGACTTTTTTAACCCAGTATTTACAATCTCTTTTTACTTAAAATTCTCAAACTCTATATAATGTTGTAATTGAGTGCACACTTCCTCCATGCATTGCACTCTGTGGGCTCTTTCAATTTAGAGACACATATCATAATTGGGAGAAAATTTCTTACATATTTCTTTAATTTCTTTCTCTACTCCAGTTGTTCTGGACTTTCTTAAACATCTATTAGCTACATGGTAGGGCTTCTGAGTTGATTCTTCATGTTCTTTACTTTTCTCATATCTTTTTTTTCTTTGTTTTTGCCTCTTTGGAAGACACATCAAACTTTATTTTTTAATACTTATATTGATTTTTTTCTTAACATTTTATAATAAAAATTTTCCAATTTAATTTTCAAAAAACCCTCTTGTCCTCTAATTCTTTAGTTTTATTTTTTTACATTGTGTCTGAAGGATGTACATTTTTTAAAATATCACTTTCTTCTGGAGTAGTTTTCTTCATTTATCTTTGTCTCTTTTACTTAGAGGAATTCTCTAAACATCTCCTGAGCCTTTTCTCATAAATTCACATTTAATATTGAGTGAGTAAACAATAACTTCACATTCTGGCTGCATGGTTGTGACTTGTGAACAGGTGGGCTTTGCTTTTGAGTGTTTGGGCAAACAGTAATGCTTCACGTGGGAAGTCCTACATACCAGATTGATTAGGTTGTTTGAATTCCAGAGGGGAGAACCTTTTGCTTTATTAGTTTTATATGTTTAGTGGGGTACAGACTTGTGCAGTGGTCTGTATATAAGCAGAAGCATATGTATGAATGTGTATATGCCTGTGTAACAATGCATGTGTCTTAAGTGAGATAGTTGACTTTTTTCTTTTTTATTTGTACAATATGTACAATCTAAACTTTCCCTTTTCCTACCAAATGCATTTTCAAAGCTGTAGACTTTAGGAATCTGCCAGGCTGAGTTGCATCCTTCTGCTTAGTTTTGGGTGGGTCTTATCAGATTTTGACTAGCTTCAGCAGGCATCTTCACTTTTTTTTTTTTTAATATTTCTATCATCATGTTTATGCCCTTTTATTCCTTCACTACAACTTTAGGGGAATGTTTCTAGAGATAGGGTGTAAATGTGCAAAATTCCCCTGTTGCAAAACAAAGTCTTTCCCGGGGAACAGTAATGTTGAGTTTTGTACCTATTGTCATACCTTTGCAGAAGTCCTAAATATTCATTTCCAGAAGACATGTCAGGAATGTGAGGGTCAGAATTTCTTGCTCACATCATGGCTGTGCCATATGCTGTCTCAGTGAACTTGAAAAAGTTATTTAATCCATATGAGGATTAATTATTAATCAATATCTTAAGAATTACCTAGACAGTGACTTGTACCTAACAGGTAATAATAAATAACTATAAGAACTTTCCCTAACATATTATCCTATACAAGTAACCTGGTAGAATAACTCATTTTGAATCTAGATACTTCAGAATTATTACACATCAGATCATATTAATAATTCATCTCCATGTTGTCAAGTCATAGAAGAAGAAACCAAATGTCCAGCTCCAGGGAAGCTGACAACTAAGCTTACAACTAAGACCAGTCAACATACTGTGACTTGAGCAAGTGTGATAGCATCTAGTGCTTCTGCATGGAGATAACAGTATCTGTTTGATAGGATTTTCATTGGAGTTAAATATGTCCATACATATAAAGTGCATAGAAATGTGCCTAGCAGAGAGAATCCTTCCAATGTTCAATACTATTAAAATAATGGTTTTTATATTACTATTATTTGACTTTCCATGTAAGAATTTTACATGTATCATTTATTATCTTATCTTAGTCTTACAACATCCATTTGAGAAAATACTATTATTGTTATCTAACAGATGAAGAAATGAGACGCAGAATAGTTAAGCAATTTGTTCAAGGCAGCACAGCCAATTGGTGGAGTAGTGGGGATTCAAATCTAGGCAGTCTAATTTCAGAACCAATATTAAGTCACCAAAACAAACTATTTCAGCAACAAAATTATGATAATCAGAATAATAAAAAAAAGACTGCTGTACGTTGGGTTTAGCCCCTGGGTAGGGTTCAGATTGATATAGAAAGGATAGATAATGAGGCCACCATGTTGGGTTAGAACACAAGTCTGGCACTGATAATTATGTTAAATGATAATAAATTCATCTACTTGGAGATATCACCTTAAATTATTTTAAAAGAAAGACAGTAAATGTTAGTCCCAGACAAAGAAGTATTTCCATATGGGAATACTTAAAAAATGAATTGAAGCTAAGAGTTGAATATTAAGCATTTTTTTTACTGTTTTTAGGAATTGTGAAAAGTGCTGATAAAACATACATTTCTTAAAATCAGAAATCTCAAAAAATATTGCTTACTGCAACTAATAGTTTAAAAAATTCTGCAATACTTCCACAATAGCCTCCTCCTCCTTGTCTCATAAGTGTTTTAGTTTTGTTTTCAAAGCGTTTGGTTTTCCTTTTTCCTCCCTCCATATTGACTGGGATGTTTAGATATTTAACTTTAAAATCCATATGTTGTCAAGTTCCTCAGTATAGCTAAATGCAAATTCATCGCCATCCTCTGATTTGATTTAGGGGAGCAAATTTAATTCTGCACTGTAAATAAAAATACTTTGAATATGTAATAGGAATGCTACTTCTCTCTCCTCAGTCCTTATTCTAGACATTTAAGTTATTGATAGATGCTATTCCCATAACACTTAAAGTGATTATATCTATTGCCAACTTCTATAAATTATTAACATCAAAGCAAGTGGTTCTCTGGCACACAATTTCAGCCTTTCACAGAAAGAGGAAAATTTAGGGCGATTTAAATAGATTAAGGAAATTCCATTGATAACGTGGTCACTAGAAATTTCATCTTTGTGTATAAATGCTTTCCTTTTCTTACTTGTTCTTGTTCACAAGATAGAAAGGAAGGATTCTGTGAAGATTCCAAAGTTCAACTGTGATATAACTGGATGAAGTTTATTCCATATAATCTTTCCTTACAGTTTTAAGTAATGAGGCAGCAGAGCCATCGCTCACTTAACAACATCTTGTAGTTATTGCAGTTTATTCAGCAAGGGCTTACAGACTGAATTTATAAAACAAGGATTTATTGAGTTAAAAAAAAAAGGAATGATGAAGATAAATTGAGAGATGTCTAAATGAAATTAAAAATTATTACCTTCTCAGAATTCAGACAGTGGCTGGCTGTTGTATGCAATATCCAGTTAACAATGTCAGGAATTAAAGGTATGCAACTTGATAAAGATGAATGTCTTACTTTTGTGGATACAACTTAGGCAGTTTAGAATAAATATTGTAATAATTGATCTTTCTGAATGATGTGTGAGTGCTAAATGACACTTGATCTATGATATCAACTTCCTGCCTTTGGCACTGATGAATGGTCCTCATGTCTTTCCTGATAAAAACATGGTCAAGCATTCAATTAGACATATCAAGGTGCATCAAATAAAGTTGAATATAAATAGGTGGGAGACTCCACTACTACCATTTTAATATTAGCCCAAACTAAAACCATTTCTGTCAATTGACATGCTGACAATCGAAAAATATCATTGCAGGTAAATAACATTCAAATTACTCCATCATGGTAAGGATCGGGGGGAAGGGAAGTCAAGGTCCCCTGTTTCACAGCAGCTGCCTGGTTACCTCAGTAATTACGAAGTAGCTTCGAAAAGGTTATTAATAGCTGTATTGGCATTCTGATTGAAAGTAATTTTTCAGCAGGCTTCAGTATAATTCAGTAAAGATTTTATTGGCTTTCAACAAGCAATTTCAAAGAAATACTTCAATTAGTAATGTAATAATCTGTATGTAGTCAAGGTGTATTTATGAAATTTATGTCTCGGCTCAGATCAGAATTGTTCTACAAATAAGAGTTTGTCTGTTTGTTTGGAACAGGGTTACTGTGACTCTTCAGTCTATAAGGGTAAAAATATATATAGCATTAAGTACTTAGGTAGATCAGAGTACATTGGCGGAATCTTTGATTGGTGCCCAGAATTACTCCAAGCCAGCTTTTAATTTTCTAGACTGCATTTAAAACCAAAAGTCTTCTAGTAGGCTTTTGTTTTTGTTATGCTCAAAATTCAAAAAATCATTACTTTTTGAGTTTCTGCCCTTTTTATTATTTTGGAATAATAAATATTTATTTGTTTCTTTGATGAAAGACTGATTCATAGACTGACAAAACTCGTGAATAGATATCTTAACAGAAAGGCTATCCAGAGTTTTGGAAACAGAAATTCAAAGTGCTTTCCTATGGGAAATGCAATCCCTAATTTTATTGTTATTTTTAAGGCCAATACTTTCTCCAGTAATTAATTTTAACTGCTGCACATCAGTGTAATTTTTTATCCTCTATCTTTTACCATATTAATAACAGTGTCCCTAATGTGAGAAGGTGTTACACAAATTAAGTGCAACTTAATAAAGGAATATTTATTTGCATTACCCTTGGAATAAAGAGACTTAGGTTGAATGGAGAAGAGTTGGCAGAAAGGGGAACTTTTATTATTCTGTAGTTATGTGTGTGTTTTACCATATATGCGTACTGATTTTTTAAGTACAGCCTCGTTAAAATCTCACAACGTAAACATACCCATGTAAACAACATCAAGATTAAGAAAGTGAACATTTCCCAAGCCTTAGATTTTTCCTGTGTTTCCCTCACAGTCACTACCTCCCTAATAACTCTTCTGACTTCATGTAGCAGACAAGAGTTTGGCCTCTTTTTAAAAAAACTAAATATTAATGGAGTTATACCTTATACGTTTTATGATGTCAGGCTACTTTAGTTCAGCATTGTAAGGCTCACTGATCTTGTTGTACATATTTGTAAATCATTCAGTTACCCTTGCTGTATGATATTCTGTCGTAGGGATGAATTTATTGATTCATTCAATTGTTGATAAGCATTTAGAAACTTCAAGTTTGTGGTTATTGATAATTGAATATTCTAGGACATGCTTTACTGGTAAACATAGGCACAGATTTCTAATGCGTATATCACCAGGACTAGAATTGTGGAGTGGTGCAGTATGCCCATATTCAATTTTAGTAGGTATTTTCAAAGAGTTTCCCAAAATGGTAGTACTTGCATAGACTTGTACCAGCAGTGTATAATAATTCTAGTTATTCTGTATTCTCATTAATACCTAACATTGTTTATCTTTTATAAGCCGTTGGGTATCCTATTTAGGAGTAACTTTTGCCTGTTTATTCCTGTTATGTTGTCTTTTTATTGATTTATAAGTTCTTTAAATACTCTAGATATAAAGTTTTTTGTTAGATACATGTTTTTTAAATATTTTCTTCCAGTTGATAGGTTTCCTAGTCTCTCTCTTGTTTCTTATGATAAACAGAACCCCTTAAATTTAATATAGTCAAAATGGATAGGAGATAACTGTGGGTAACACCCCCCATGGGCATCGCGAAGGAGAACTGTCCAGACCCCAGGCACAATTAGTGCCTGAAGAATATCTTAGTTTATAGTGTTATTACTCAACTATTTCCTATATATAATCATATATTAGTTTGTATAATTAGTGCCTGAAGTATAGCTTACTACTTACATATATCTAGCTTATATAATCCTACTTAATACTTACATCTAGCATACTTAGTTCTGTATAATCTCTCTATATAATCATATATGTATTGTAGTCAGAGCTGTACTGACACATTTAGTGCTGATTTATAGAATCCTTCTATATAACCATATAGTAGTTTTTAGTAGGAGGAATGCCTAGAGCAGTCACAAAACAGAAGCAGTACACGGGAAAACAGCCAGACCAGGACAAGAACCAAAGACCCAGGCAGTGGTGTCCCTGCCTGAAACAGCATACACTGTATGGCAGGCTTGGAGCAAGAGCCTCTCCTCCTGATAAAGGAGTTGTAGTACCTTGCATCCAGTTCCTGTGGAGAGTAGGCCTCAGGCCTGAGATCCTGGAAATAACCAAGGGAGATCTGGTGTGACCAATCACGGCAGCTGTACACCCTGTCAGTCTTTTCTGGCTTCTGTGCTAGCTCAAATAATCCTCCCATAAATACCTTAAGAGAAGAGCACAAGTCTGTCAGCTCCCACTGCATTGGCTTACAGTATACTTCTATTAGAAATTCTTTGAAGTTTCCAGCCCCCAGATAAGAAGTGTTGCACATGACACCTGTTGCACACAGCCCACCTCCTTGCCTTGGTGACCTAATGGGGGTGGACCCCTTCTTTGTACACAACCCTCTACTACTGCAAATGGCACGGCCCCCTACTGCACACAGCCCACCTCTCTGCCCAGGTGACATAATGGGGTAGCCATTCCCTTGTGACTCACGTGATTATGTATGCCCTATTACTAAGCCTATAGATGATGACCTCATTCATGACCCTGCCCCCTGCTTGTACCTAATAAATACAGATGCTTCTGGGCATTTGGGGTTCTCACTGATCTCTGCTCACAGGTTGCGTGGCCCCCCTAGTCCAGCTCCTCTTCCACACAGGTGTTGTGTGCAACACTGCTTATCCAATCAAAGCATCTAAAGTTATAAGAGTAAGTTTAAAAATGAATTAAAATTATGTATGTATCACAGTCAGACCACAATTAATGATTAAACTATTGGTAAATATCTAAATGAGAGAATTGTAATTTTTCAAAGCAAAACCTATTTTTACTTAAAAAGCATGTAGTTGTCAAATTTAAAATTTTGTTATATAATTTTTAATGAAACACCATTTTCAAGACTAGATGGGACACCCCATTTCATATGGAGGTTAAATGCAATACGTATAGGTATAGTCAGTCACTTTTCACAAAGCACTTTGTGATTTATGTTTATTTTCCAAAAATATACTTCAATGAAGGCCTAATACTATCTATCACTAATATGTACAGCATTATCTTAGCCTAGGAGATATTTTGGGCGGAAATAGCTAAATGTCTGTCTTTATCACAAAGAAAGCTTAAATGGTACCCCCAAGAACATGCTCGTGTGAAACCACAAACCAATGAGTTAACCAGAGTAAGTTAACCACAAAATGCATCCTCTGACAATTAAATCTTTGAGTAGAATTGCTTACTATAATCAAGTTGGATACAGGAGAATGTGTACCAAAGATGCTGACTTTTTCAGATTTTAGTTTATTATGAGTTCTGTTTTCTGATATTAAACAAAAAATTTAGCTCCTTTTAAACTATTTATTAAACTATAAAATATTTTATTAATTATATATAAATGATTCTAATATGTAAATAAGAAAAAAATATTTCAGCAGTGCAGAAGCAAGTCTTTTCTCTAAATTTGAGTTCATTTCATAGAATTAATTTATAAGTATTTCTACTGCTATTTCTTTTGTGGGTGGTCATTGTAATCTTAAAAATAACATATTCTTGCTTTTATTTCAGAATTTATGTAGCTAAGGAAATAACTGCACTTATATTATCTTCATGGTTTTTATTTTACCACTACCTGACTGTGATACATACATAATTTTAATTCATTTTTAAACTACTCTTATAACTTTAGATGCTTTCCTTGGATTTGTATTTCTCAGTTCATCATTTTAACCCTGTATTATGAGTAAATTAGTAGATCTACACTCCTTTCCACTTCTTTTTCTTTTTTTTGTCAGTTCTGTCATTGCTTTTATGGACTCACACTATTAATCATTTGCATTCTAGTCTTAAGTGTTCTATGTTTTGTCAATTAGATGACTCTAAAAAATAAAAAGCCCTAAACATTTTATGGTTATAATTTACTGCAGATTTTTCTTTTCATCACAAGTTTACATTATTGTTTTCCAAATCTTTTTATTTATATGCATTAGCAGAAGTGACACAAACTCCTAAACATTTGAGGGCTGAATTCTAGTTGAGAAAGAGTTTTGTACACATATAGCATAAATAAAATTTACTTTAAGAATTGAATTTTAAATTTATATAATGTAAAGACTAGGAATATGTCCTTCAAAAGATGTCTTAGCATTTGAAAGAAACAGCCTGTTGGGTTAACATTTCTAGTTACTCTTTTCTGCAAGTGAAAAAACAGATGGTTTTACAATTATCATTGTTATTTGCCAATTCAGTAACTTGAATAAAGAAGGGTCTGGTGGTTGGTGTGTGTGTTTGTGTCTGTGTGTGTGTGTGTGTGTGTGTCTGGTTTATTAGGCTACTATAATAAAAATACCCATTGACTGAGTGACTTGACTAGCAAATATTTATTTCTCACTGTTTTGAAGGCTGAAGTCCAAGACAGAGGCACTAGCAGATTCAGGGTCTGATGAGGGCCTGTTTTCTGGCTCATATTTGGCTTTCTTCTTGCAGTGTCCTCACATAGCAGAAAGGAGTAAGAGCTCTCTGGGGTCCCTTTTATGGGGCACTAATCTCATACATGAGGCTTAACCCTCATGACCTAATCACCTTCCAAGAGCCTCACTTCCTAATACCACGGCCTTGGAGGTTAGAATTTCAACACATGAATTTGGGGACAACATAAACATTCACTCTATAACTGTGTGTGTGTGAAGGGGTGGGTTTGTGCATTTGTGTAGGCCAAGGGTTAGCCTCTTTGTCAATGAGAAGCTGGTCGGGATAAAAGAACTATTGATCATTGAGAAGTTTATCTGTTGTTACCTAAATATACTCTGTCTGTGAAAGTAAGTTTAGATCCCAGGGACTGTTCTCAGTAACTGGGGCACACAGGTCAGTGGGAGAGGATGGTGATGGGGATAGGTTGTTACTATTGTATTAACAACTGAATGTTATCATCCTAAGACAGAAATATATCATCATCAGAAATTTTGAAATCACACAACAAGAATATCTATGTTTAGTCTGTTGCTTACTAGATATGTGACCTGGGACAATTTACTTAATATCTCTGGGCCTCAAAAATCCCATCTGGAAAATAGGGATAATAACAGTCCTGATGACATGGGGTTGTGAAAAAGTTAAATTACAACAGTATATGACACATCAAAATAAGTAGTTATATATTATGTTCATCTGGAAATAGAGGTTCAGCTAGTAAGAATGACTCTGTAATGTAAAAGACATTCTTAATTGTTTTTATAATAGTGATTTTTTAGCAATTTAACATCCCTTTAATAATTTTAGTCTAGAAATATTTATCTATGTATTAAGTATAACCTTTGAATTATGTATTTTTTCTACTACATAAAGACAATTATCCTTTTTTAAAAACAAATAATCCCCTTTCCCCCTTTTTGTAAGCTCAAATTCATCTCCTGGCACAGTATTTGCATCAAAACCATGCAAAAATAGTATAGTAATTAATAGTTCAGGCTTTAAAATAATACTAAGATTCATTACAATGCTATGGTTTTGTGAACTAGCTTGGTGATCTAAGATATTAAACTTTCTATGACTCAAATTCCTCATATACAAGTTAAGATAAGTAGTTACCTTATAGAACCGTTGTGAGGATTAAATGAAATAATAAATGTAATAAACTATACATATTACTTTACACATAGAAAAAACACAAAAAATTATGGTTTTAAAATCATTAATAGGGACAAGCCACACTGTAGTATTCAAATTATTGTAAAATACCTGGATAAATTAAAAATGCAAAAGTACATTAACTATTCAGGGTACTTTGAGAGTTTTAGTTTAGGAGGAAGGATACAGCTCTTACCCTGAAGAGAATGGTATTAAAAATTTATAATATGCAACTTTCTCATTTGAATTACTTCATATTCTCCATGTCAACATGTTCCATCTCTAATAAACTATATAAAAGTTACATTAAATGAATCATAGGGAAGACTGTGTGGAGCATATTTCAGACTTTGTAAAGAGTTTTATCCAACTGTAACCTTCGCAGTAGTGTCAAATCAATTGAAGAAGATATAAAAAGCTAGACATTGAACAACTACTTTATCAGAGCTAGATCAATTCACAACCAAACTTCACGTAAAATCAAGAATTCTTGTGCAGTTTGCCTGTCAGTACATGGATATTACAATACTGGTTTATTTCTGTGCATGCCTCTGTGTGTATGTGTGTGTGTGTGTGTGTTATATTTTTTTTAAAATGATCAATATGACTAGATAAAATTTAAAAGCTAGGACTGTTAAATATAAAAGTAAATAGCATTGGCAGGGTACAGTGGCTCACGCCTGTCATTCCAGCACTTTGGGAGGCTGAGGTGGGCGGATCACTTGAGGTCAGGAGTTTGAGACCAGCCTGGCCAACATGGTGAAACCCTGTGTCTACTAAAAATACAAAAATTAGCCAAGTGTGGTGGCAGATGCCTGTAATCACAGCTACTCAGGAGGCTGAGCCACAAGAATAGCTTGAACCTGGGAGGCAGAGGTTGCAGTAAGCTGAGATTGTGCCGCTGCACTTCATCCTGGGTGACAGAGCAAGACTCCATCTTAAAAAAAAAGTAAAAGTAAATAGTATTAAAATATTTATATATTTCAAAGATATAATCACATAGTTGAGATAATATAGATACATACAAATAAGCAAGATGGTGCTTTTCTCTGTATTTATGAATGGCGTGGTCTAAATGTTTGTGTCCCCTCAAAATTTATGCACTGAAACCTCATCCCCAATGTGAGAGTATTAGAAAGTGGGGCCCTTCAAAGATGATTATATCACAAGGTCTCTGCCCTCATGAATGGGATTAGTGCCCTTATGAAAGAGGCCCCAGAGAGCAGACTAGCCCCGTCTACCATATGGAGGTGCAGGGAGAACGTGTGGTGTATAAAGGAGCAGGCCCTCACCAGACACCCCTCAGTCTCCAGAACTGTGAGAAATAAATTTCTGTTGTTTATAAGTTACCCAGAATTTTCTTATGGTAGCCCAAACAAACTGAGAAAACCTATAATTACACTTTTTTATGATAATGAATTGCATGTCTTAATGAAACTTTTATCATATTAAAGAAAACAAATCTAATTTAAAAATTAAATGTATCTAAATTGTGTGAATTTATCTAAAATGAAAATCAGATGTATTTACCAATGTATTTATTTTCATATCTATATACACATTCAGCCAGAAGGTATTAAGCTGTTAAAAAGTATTGTTTAATTGATGTATAAATTAGAAATAAATTTCAAACACACATCAAGAAACATTTGCTATAATATTAATTGAAAATTTTCTTATACATTGTACTGCAAAACTTCCAGATTTTATAACCCATCATGGGAACTGCAGTTATTAAGAGGTAAAACCCAGGCAGTCACAATCAAAGAGAGTGTTAAATAGAACTGTATAGGAAAAGTGGTGGCATGTAGTTATAAATATCTTAAATTTAATGTATAAAGCTTCTTTCCAGAAGAGTCAGTTATATAACCTCAGAGGACTTTCAAAATATGAGATTAGAAGCAGGAACATCAAGCAGGGAGTTGACAAGCCTGCAGTCAGTAATTTCTCTGACTCCACTTTCTAATTTCACTTTTTCTTCTCAAACCAGTTTGATCCGGATTTTTTTCCCCCAAGACAGCAAAAAATATATACCTTATTAACGTGCTAGTGAACTGTATTTTGCCAAAGTCAATGGTTGTTATCTGTTGGCCACAACCAACTCCTTGGAAAGCTTATTTCTGTAGGCTAGTGTGATACTACCTTAGCTGTCTATGCTGCACCAATCAGACTCCACTACTGGTGACTTTCCGTTAGTGAAGATTCACTTTCTGATCTGCCAGTCCTCTAAATACAGCAGACTTCTTCCGTTTATCTCTTTTGTTTTCTCTCATTAGGTGCTTTCATTTAAATCTCATTTAAATGGTTCTAGACATAATTTTACATGCTAATCAAATCTATATTTTTGCCCATTACCTGTCATTTAAGTACAAACCATCATTATCCCTAAACTTTTGCTTCTTTATAATCTACTATCTGCAAATCAACCAGACTAATATTTCTAAAGCTTGAAATTTATTATTGCTCTCCTGCTTAAAAGCCCTGTAAGTTATTCTTATTGCAATGAGAATAAAATCTATCTCAGATCAAATATCTCCTTTAGAAAAATATACATCCACCCACCTGTGCACACACATATCCATACATAGGGGTAAATAAGCATGTATAAATGTTTTCTAAACTATAAATTAACTTCATTGTGTTAGCAGTGGTGGTGGTACTAATGATGATAAAGATAATGATGAAACAGTGCCCTGATTAGAAACTTTGCCCCAGGGACATCACCAAGCCAACAAGACTAAACAATGTAACACAAAACTTCTACCTAGAATTAAACAACACTATGTTCTTTCCACAGTGGGCTTTTGTCTGTCAGAGATAATGTGCCTAAGAATTCTAGGTTCTACTAAACACTGTAGAAAATATTCATAAGCACTAAATGCATATGGATTTCTTACCAATATAAGGTGTATCTTATGATTTTGGAAACTTGATTTAAATATGCAAAACTAATACTCACTTGCTCTTTGCTATTTTCCTGGGCCATTTGTGCAAGATGTGATTCAGATTAGTTGCCCAGTATGGTCTCTGTCTTTCTTTCCTTTCACTGAGTTTCTCTTCTTGGTTCCACCCCCAACCCTCTAAATAATGGCAATGTAATCTGAAAACTTAATTACTACTAATTTAACAGTAGAAGTTAAAAATCTTAATTTGAGTTCCAACCAGTTATTATTATTTATTTCTTAGAGGTACTACATCTGACTCACGGTAATGTTTCAAATAATAGAGAAATTTAGCAGTCCCTACTGAGCAGGTACAGACTGGGCTTTGAGTTTCTTCCTACTATATCTGGTAATATAGCTCCCATCTTAGGAGGGCCTGATATTGCTGTAATAATCCCATTTAACATGAAAGCATAATATATGGTGAATGGAATCAGATACAGCTGGTTTTGAACATTGGCTGTGACTCTTTGTTGCTAGGGAAAAAAATAGCTGTATGTTATATATAAGATTTTTTTTTTGTAAAAACTAATCTTATCTACATTTTCTGAGTCTCAGTCTTTTTATTTATAAAATAATAATTCCATTTTTTATTGCTTATTATATGTATTGTTGTAATATTTTATGTGGCACTGTAAGAACTGGTACAGGTAGTTAATTTTACTCCTATATTGACTAAAGTACATTAAGAGTAAGTTAAAATAGATTATTAAAGTTTAGCTCTATCTTGAAATACATTTAGTCAAGCAATTGTTGAAAATGTGTCTGGGTTTACCTTGATAGGCTTGTCTAACTATCAAAAAAGAATGCTCTCCCCATAAAATGCAAGTAAAATGAGAGAAACCCCTTAAGACCTGATGAATAGCCTAGTTCCATTCGGATGCATTCATACTTCAAAACTGGGGCACAGCCCAGGAAGATTCTTGACTTTGCTCAGGAAAGAACTCAAGAGTGAGCCAGCAGCGAAAGAAAGCAAGTTTATCAGCTCGACAGTGTGCAGCCAAATGGCTGCTCCGCAGACAGAGGGGGGCTAACTCATAGGCAGAGTAACCCAGAGCAGCACTGGCGGCAGCAATTACTCCATAGACAGAGCAGGGCTGTCCCATAGGCAGAGTCACCCAGGGCAGCAGCAGCAGCAGCAGCATACAGCAATAGTAGCAGTCTAGAGCAGCAGTGGAGTGCTGACTAGCTATATTTATACCTACTGTTATTTATATGCTAATTAAGAAGCAGATTATTCAGATTTTTTTAGAAAAGGGGGCAAGGAAGTTACTGTAACTTCCGGGTCTCTGCCATAGCATTTGTAAACTATTATGGCACTGGTGGGAGTGTCTTTATGCTAGTGAGCAGTGAAGGCAACTAGAGGTCACTTTCCTCTCTACTAGTTTTGGCAGCAGGTTTTTCTGCTAGGTCCTCTTTTGATCAGCAAGATTGTGATCAGAAAAGAAGTCCTGCTGATCTCCTATCTCAATTCCATTCAATTCTATTCCATTATATTTTTCTATCCCTCGCTTAGTTGATATTTGTTTTTATATATTTTGATAATTGCCATCATTTTTTGTCACTGTGCCCTCATGCTTGTCTAGAAAATTGAAACATATATATGCATATATGTATATATGCAAACCGATATACACACATACACATACAGACATACAGATATAGATAGTAATGACTTTCCCTTTGGAAATTCTTGTGAAAAGATGATTTTAAAAAGAGTTTAAAAGGTATAGCATATTATATAAAGACTTGCGTTTGGTCAATTTCTTTTTAAAATGCTGTTATAAATAAGCTGAGGTTTAACTGAAAGATCCATATTCCCTTTCATTATCACAACCTTGCTTCATCTGTCTACATGAGGATCTCAACAGCTTTAGTCATAAGCAGATTCTTTGGTGAAGATCAGCTTCTACTACAATTCTGAATTGACATAACTGGAACCCTGTTACTAGGTAGATGAAACTTGCAGAAGATACTTTTCATACTCATAGCCCATTTAGTATCAGCATTGTCCTAATAAGATTACCATCTTTTTCCATTTCCTCTGAATGGCCCTGTAGGTTTGCAGAAGTTTATGACCATATGTTGATTTCCGTGGAAAATGTTACACCTAAAAAAAAATTCAAAAAAGTAATATCTTGTATACTTTCTATCACCTGCTTAAAAAATAAAATATTTCAATTCCTTTTAAATCTCTTCTAAACAACAATCACTATGTTTAATGTCGTATTCTTACATTTTGGCAGGTATTACATTTTGTAATGTATATATTTTATCCCTAAAGTACGTATTATATTTTATTATATGAAGGTTTATTCAAATGGTATATTGCCAAATTGTTTTGCAAATTGCTTATTTTTGTTCAATATATATTTGAGAATAATACATCTTGGAATATATAACTAGCATGCATTCATTCCACAGCTATGAAATAAGTTAGATATATGTATCTGCTTTTCACTGTGTGAAAATTCACTGTGCTGTTAAATTTTCTTTATTATAAAGTGATTCTGTGTATATATCTTTATGTATTCATGTTTGTGTGTGACTTCCTCCCTAGAGAAAAACTGCTGGGTCTTAGAGTACGTATATCTTCAGTTTATTTAGATTGCCAATTTACTCTTCAAATTGGTAGTAACTATTTAAATTCCCACTAGCAGGTTATAAAAAATATTTTTTTCCATATCCTTGTCAAAACATGTTATTGTCAGATGTAATAGTTGCCAATCTCTGAGTGTGAAATGGTTTCTTTAACTTACATTCCTCTTATTGCTAGTGAGAGTGAACTTGTTTACACACAAATGACATTTCTTCTTGGAATTTTCCATTGCTATATTTTTTCCACTTTGTTGGAGTGTCTTTATTTCTTTTTCTCCCTTTCTCCCTCCTTGCTTCTCTCTTTCCTTCCTTACTTTTTTTCATCAGGTACTATAGTTTATTTTATATTTGGTGTACTGCTTCTTTGTACGTCTTATGCCATGGTGATAATTCTCCAAGTCTCTGGATTTTGTTTGTGTGTGTGTGTGTATGTGTGTGTGTGTGCAATTTAATGCAAGTACTTTTACAAAGTATATTTTATGGTTTGTACTTCCAAGAAAAGACACTCTTATCCTAAGGTCAGGTTTAGAATAGAATATATTTATTATTTACTTATTATATATTTATATCAAAATATAAAATTTTCATTTTCAGATTAAAGTCCTTGTGTAAAGACTTGATTTTCTTTATATGACTGATGATATTTACAGCACCTTTAGTTATTAGTAAATATGCCATTGTTTCATCTATCATCAGCAATGGCACCTATTTGAAATGTTTCCATATGTTGTTGGATCTATTACTTAATACTTTGTTATTCTATTCTCTATTCTATTCTATTCTTTCTTGCCTATAACATCACATCTTACCTTATCTTCATCTATCCTAGCATATCTTATGTGATCCTATACTGTATACCAGTGTACCCTAGCCTATTCCTTTTTGTGATAGCCTGTTCATCTGTCACTGAGCCAATGCTTTCTCAACTATTTCTAAATTACTGTATCTCTATAATAATTTAAATCTCTGTTGTTTTTATTTACCAGAATCACCTTTGGTATTCTTGGTATCTTCTATATTCTTGATCTCTACTTGGTCTCTTGTTTTTAACCACCTTTCTAAATTTCTTAAAACACTGCGCTAATTGGCACTGCATTTAATTAAAAAAATTAATTTGAGAAAAGTGGCATTTTTAATACTTTGAGCTTTCTTATTTCTAAAATCCTCATGCATTATATCTTCTTTTAATTAATTCCTCATTAATATCTTTCAATTTAATTTTTTCAGAGTTTTTATCCACATTTGATGGATATAGTTCTATGTGTATTTTGTAAGGGGCTAAAATTAAAATTATTTTTAAAATTATATTTTCTAATAGGCATGAAAGATAAAAATGATATCCAGAAATCTTATTTTACAGTCTTGTTTACTCATACCTGTTCTGTGGAGTCTATTGGTGTTCTACGTAACTGTACCCGTGTCATTTCTTTCTTACAAATCTTTGTGTCTCTTTCTTTATTTTTAGGTAGGTAATTATTACTTCACATGTATATATTGGACATAAATCAGGATAATTATCATCTGTATTTATTTTAAATTGTTTTTATATTTCTAGTGTGATGGCTAATTTTATGTGTCAACTTGACTGGATTATGGTGTTTCTGGAGTAAAACTGCAGATGTATTCCCTAGTTCCCACACAGGGAGTTGTACCCGGGCTGCCTGCGTTGAAAACCAGGAATCCTAACCGCTAGATTGCAAGGGAAGCAGAAACTGTCACTGCAGCTGGAGCTTAGGTTCTTGGCCTTCCTAACCCCGAAGAATGGGGAAAGGGGCCCCTGAGGCACTGTGAGTTTTACTGTTCAAATAGAACTCGTGCACCCAAAGAGCGTGCAAAAGTGCAGTTTATTAGGCAGAGTGAAAAACAACTCCCACGTTTTAGTGGAAGGTGATCCGGAAAGAGAATGCCTTCCAGGAAGGGGCGGCTGGTGTTTTTACTCTTGAGTTATTCCTTCTGGGTTCATGTTATCCTCCAATGAGAGAAGTTCTTTCAAACTTCCTCTGGATTGATTGATCTTTGACTCCATTCCTGGATTGGCTACTTGTTTTATATCCCTGAGTAACAGAACCCCTACCTCCAAGAGGCAGAGGTGGGAAAATTAGAGACAAAGGGCTCTACCTGGCTTGACAGTGGCAGGAAGGTGAAACAAAGATCTCTACCTGGCCTGCAGCAGGAAAACTGAACAAAGGGAGAATTCCTGCACTCTAAACAATGCTCCCCCACCCCTAGCCGACCAGGTAAGTCCCTCTAATGCAGTCCTTCAATGGGATGCCCAAATAGCTAATAAAGCATTATTTCTAGGTGTGTCTGTAAGGCTGTTTCCAGAAGAGATTGACATTTAATAGACTGAGTAAAGAAGATCTTCCTCAACAAAGTGGGTCATCATCCAAAGTGTTATGGTCTCAATTAGAACTAAAAGGTCAAGAAGAGGTAAATATTCTCTTTGTCTCCTGCCCTGGGACATCAGCGCTCCTGTTCTCAGGCCTTTTGACTCTGAGAATTACATCACCAGGCCCCTGGTTCTCAGGACTTCTCATTCAGCCTGATTTCAACACTGGCTTTTATGGTCTCCAGCTTACAAGTGGTGTATTTATGGGGCTTGTTGGTTTTCATCATCTTGTGACCCAATTCTCATAATAAATATTGCTTTTATTTATTATGATATAAATAATATCTCATAATGTACTATTTATATTATGAGATAAACATATTATAAATAATATATTATGAGATATCATATTTTGTTTCTCTAGAGAATCCTAATATCTAGCAATATCTCCTTTTTGTGGGCCCAATTATATTCAGATCAACTTTTTTTTTTGCTATAATAGTCTTGCTAGAGGTTTATCTCTTTTGTTAAATATTACAAACAACTTACCTTTGGATTTGCTCTATTTTTAAGATATATATATTAATTACCTAACACTCATTTTTATTTTCTACATGTTTACTAATTTTCTTGGTGTTACTATTTCTTGTATTTTATCTTTATCCTTACAAATATAATATCCTTTGTCCCGAAAGACATTTTTGAGATTTGTATGAGACTTGAGTTTTGACTTTAAGAAAATGTCTGTATACTGATTTTGTTCTAAAATAATACTTTAGCTATGTATAAGTTTAGTTGTTTAATTTTTCTTATAATTTGAAAGACGTTACTTAATTTTTTTCTGAAAATGTCTCTTCAGAAGCCTGCTATTACTCCTGGTAGTTTTTCCTTTCTCTCTAGCTGTGTTTAAAATCTCCTTGATATCTTTTGTGTTGTATAGTTTTAGCATTATGTGTTGAAGGGTGGAGTCTTCTCTGTCTTTATTTGGCATCTTTTGGAATCTTTGTGGTGTACCCCTGAAAAGAATAACTTTAATGACTTGTAATATTGGTTACATATTTAAAGTTTGTTTATTCTATTTTATTTATCCTATTTGTTGCCTTTATTGAGAATGTTTTCAGACCATATAATTTGTGTTATTGGCAGAAACTAAAGTGTCAATTTGATTAAAGCCTAAAAATTATTTTGTTTGTAAAACATATCTAAAACTGTAATGTAACAAAGGCAATTAAAAAAAGGTTATGCTCCAAAATCTAAAACAGAGAAGAAACATTAAATGTTTTACAATAAGCAGCTGAGAAATCAAGTGCTATGTCATCTCCAAGAAGACAGTATCTTCAATTGGATGTGATGCAATTCAGAAAGAAAATTTGATAATGAAGTTTTTTTTTACGTTCATTTTATGGGAAATAAGTAGAAACATATTCGATTTTCTTTTGCATTAAAAGTAAAGTTATTAACTATTGAATAGAATATGAATATAGCATAATCTTTAGTTATTCAAAAGTAAACATCTGCCTTTAAGCTGAAAGAGAAAGAAGAATGCCTTTTTACAGTTAAGGTTTCCTAGAAGCTTTTCTGGGTCTGCAAATAAGGAAATTGGAATAGGGAACAAAAAACTTCTCACTGTGTCAAGCCTGTAATATATACTATTTAGTTTTCCAAAGATATTTAAATCCTTTTAATCTATCATTAATTGCTGTAATAAGTGGAGGATAAATACCTCAGCACATTTCAAATATTTTTGTAATGAAAACAGGCCTTTTTTTTTTTTTTGGTGTGAACATTTACCTTTCTGAAGGCATTTGGTGAGCATTATGTTATAGATTTCCTGTGCTGAGGTATCATGCTGATTCACACAGGTGGAGACAAAGTACCACGCCAGGAGGTGTGAGCCTTTGGGATTTGAGAAGACAGTATTTTAACAAGACATATCAATGAATTTTTTTAAGTGTAAAATCTCTTTTATTATTTTTTTCTATATGACTCTTCTGAAAAGTATACGCCAAAAGCACCACTGAAAAATTTACCCCTGGGGTGCACAAGCGAACAGTCTGGATGAAAATAGATATATTTGATCAGTATGTGTTGTAAAATTTATATCATTACATTCTTTGAATGATTTTAAGTATATGTAAAAACTCTTAATTTTAAAACTGAGATATCTTAACAAAGATTATTTAATATTATGTTGATTATCAAAAGTGAATCAATCAGGATTTTGTAAGTATTTTGTATTAAAAATGCAATTTTATTGTGGAAGGGGCATAAAGATTAATCATGAAGCTTGAATTTTAATAATAGAATTAAGAAACTAAGAATAATCAAGGAGAGAGGAAAGGGAATGAGGTGGTATAAGGGAACTAAATCAGTATCTCATAGCTGAATGCTAGAAAAATCTCAATAGAAAATAATCAAATTTTATTGGTATCTAATGAATATAAATTATGAAGTAACAGTATGAGCTTGATACAGAGGATTTGGAGGTAAACATAAGAAGACTTGAAAAATGGAACAGTGTGTTTGCCTCTTAGAAGAATTACGGCTGAGGCAATAGCCAGATGGATGCTTCTCATTAAATCTTCTACATGCCACTAGTTTTTCTTTCCTTTTGTTGAAAACCATGTTTCTATATCATATGGGAAACTACCAATAGAGTGTTATCTGTTGAGGATATCTACCTCAGAGTCCTGCTCAGTGAGTAAGACAGCATTTATTAATTAGGGATTTTGAGGAAGAAATTAAGTAGGAATCTGTTAGGCTATCACTTTTCTGTTTTCAATATTAACTGAATTAAAGTTTTTTTGTTGTTATTTGGTACAGAAGGTAATAAAGTATGTGCTACATAAAGAGTAATGGGTCCTTTCAAGACAGAGTTCTTTTGGGGACATTATTTACCTAGTTTTGTCTCTTGTGATCATTACAAGCTTTGCTATGATTAATTGGTAAATTGTATTCAGTGCAGTTCTACATAAAATAATAAATGGAAGTTTTCTTTAAATCAGTATTTCATATATAAAGTATATTATACATTCTCTATATAGGTATATATGTATGTGTTTATCCATACACACATATACATGAATACCAATTCATTTTTATATTTTTATAGAAACTCAAACAGAAATATAGAATTTCAATAAAGTCACTACCATCCGCTTCTAATGTGAAAATCCCCCATGTCTGTTTTATTGTTATTTTTCTTTCTGATTTTTTTAGGGGTCTCCAACAACATCTTTGTATCATCTAATTTTGGGCCTAAATTGTCAATTCTAGATAAGGTTGCAAAGTACTTTTTTTTGACACTTAGAGGCTACCACACATCTGGTTAGACATCAAAAACTTGGTTTAAAATTAGGTGAATATAACGGTATCTTCTGTTATTGATTGCTGTGTAAAATAACTATTCCCAAAATCAAATAGCTTAGAACAGCAATCCTTTAATATAGTTCACTAAGAATTGGGGAAGAGTTCAGCTTGGTATTTCTTCCAGCTTCTCATGGTGTCATGCAATGCTACTCAGCTATGTCAGGGCTGGTATATAGGGTTCTATGTTGCTTAACTTACATGTCTGGCACCTGATGGGGATAGCTAAAAAGCTGGAGGTGGCTCTCACTGTTGACCTACATGGTTCTCTCCAATGTGGTGGTCTCAAAGTAGCTAAACTTCTTACACGGTTGTTGGCTTCACCCAGAGTATGCATTACAAGAGGTCTTGATGGAAGCTAAAAGTCTTATTTGCTTTGAAAATCCCAGAAAATCACTTTGCCATATTCCATTTGTCAAGCTAATTAATTAGTCCAATCTCGATGCAAAGGAAGGTGAATTTTCCCAGTGCCTCTCAATGGGGGGAACCACAAAGAATTTTCAGCCGTCTTTAATCTAGTACAATCATGTTGCAAAATTCCTTTTCTCACATAAGTATCCTATGGAGAGACCCTGGTCAATGTATACCTGAGAAGTCACAAAAGCCATTGGAACTAGTGCTTCTAAATTTTTGAATTTTATAATATAAAAATGAAACAAAGCAGCTACTGCCTCATCTTCCAGCCACCCTTTCAGTTTTTCAACTTATCTCTGTTAAAAGCATGTACTTATTAAACTTGAAAATGTAAGTCTGTGAATATGTATTTCACACTTTTATTTTTATTCTAACATTCTAAACATTTTCCTAGGGAAAGTTTAAGAATTGATCTTACAAAAAAAAACATTAAAAATAAGTAAATCCAAAATAAACATCTGTGTGAAAGATGCTGAAGGACTGAAAATTTTCCACTGGATGCATCAAAACTTTAGCTGCCAATTGTTCTTCTCTAGCCCATTTGATAAACCCAAACTGACCAAGAAATAGCAGCTAAACTGGACCCCCAGGCTTGCTCTCTCTGCATTCCATTCTATGTCAAGCAACATCGGTTTCTTTACACCTTCTGAGTATTTTACCAGGGAATAGCACTGAACTAGGTACTTTTTCATGCATGTATCGTGTAATCTTTACAAGCCTAATTTTCTATTTTGCCATCAAAACTGCATGTTAATAGTGGAATTATGTAAATAAGATAAAATTTAGACCTGGAAACAATCTTAGAGATATTCTTTTTTGACATTCTTATTTTGCAGATATGGTGACAAAGGGCTAGAGAACAGGGAACACTGTAACAACAGCATGTAACCATTTTATGTAACACAAAATTGTTTTTGCCCTAAATAATTAGAATTAGGTGATTCTATAGTGAAACATTATTATATTATTTATTGTTGCATAACAAGTTATCCATGATTTAGCAGCTTAAAATATCACATATGTATTTTTTCACAGGTTCTGTGGATCAGAAATCTGGATATGACATACTTGCATGGGTCTTTGGTTTCAGGGTCTCCCACAAGGCTGCAATCAAGATTTTGGCTGCCACAGTCATCTCAAAATTCTACAGGGGCAGGATCAGCTTTCAAGCTCTCCTGGTGGTTGTTGATAGGATTGGATCTTGCAAGCTATTGGACCAAGTTTCTTGCTGGCCACTGATGGAAGCTGTTCTCATTTACTTGCCACTTGGGCCTTTACATAGGACAGCCCAAAACACAGAAGCTGGCTTCATTGGAATGAGCAAGAGAAGCTCCAACAAGGTAGAAGTCATATTCTTTTATAATCTAATATGAGAAGTGGCATCACAACACTTTTGTAGTATTCTGCTTATTAGACGCAAGGCCCTAGGAGTATTAGCCCATTTTCACCCTGCTGTAAAGACCTACCGGAGACTGGCTAGTTTACAAATAAAAGAGGGTAAATTGCCTCACAGTCCTACATGGCTGTGAAGGCCTCAGGAAACTTACAATTACAGCAGAAGGGGAAGAGGCATGTCTTACATGGTGGCAGGAGAGAGAGAGAGAGAAAGTGAAAGGGGAAATGCCACACACTTTTAAACCATCAGATCTTGTGACAACTCACTCATTATTATGAGAAGAGCATGGGGGAAAACCACCCCCATGATCCAACCACCTCCCATCGGGTCTCTTCCCTAACTCATGGGGATTACAATTTGACATGTGATTTGGGTGGGGATATGGAGCTGAACTATATCACCAAGTCCAGCCCATACTCAACTAGTGATTACCCAAGTGTACAAACACTCAGAGGCAAGGATCACTGGGATCCATTTGAGTTGCCTTCCATTACAATTATGTACATATTTAAAATTTAAAAATTATTTACATATCTCTAAATATTATGTGTTGTCAACTTTTGCAAGATTGACCTCTCACCAATTCTTAACTCATGGAACTACAACTAATATTATAATGGATAACTGTAAAGGTGTGGTTTCTGTTTTGTTTTGGTTGGTTCATACCTCAAAAACACCAAGGCTAGCTGAAACATACCTTCTGCATTATGATCAGTGTATATCAAATTGCAAAACCACTTGGAAAATATTTTTTAAATTTATTCCAAATCGGGTGAAATAGAAGTGTTACCTTGCATTCTAAACTTGCTTGCATTCATGTCAAGAATACATAGCAGTTCTTTAGATATATCAAGTGTCATTTATGGCTAGAATGGAAAATATATAAATATTAATATGATTCCAGAGCAGGATACACATATGAAGATTTAACTAAGTTGAAGCATATGAAAAGCAAATTCTATAATATGATTGCTTTGTTTAGTAAAATTTTTATGAGAAAGGTGTAAAATGTAAGTTATAACTTTTAGTAATTATATGAAATTTAAATTTCTGCTTCTATTCTATTAATTATTAAATTTCTGCATTTTACTAATTCCATAAAATATGACAATATTTTACTAATTCCATAAAATATGACAATATTTACAAATTCCATAAAATATGACAATATTCCAAAATGCTGACAATATTATTACATAATTTAAAGAAATGGTATGTGTATATATAGATATATATATGTGTGTATATATATATATATGGCTGTATATATATCTATATATATCTATATATACACATACCATTTCTTTAAATGGTGTATATATAGATATATATATCTATATATACATATATATATCTATATATACACATATATATGTGATGAATTTTTTTAAAACAGAGATTGGCAAGACTGGCTGTCTTAGTGGCACTTTAAATAATGTTTCAATTATTATGTTTTCCACTATTCTTTTACTTCTCAAAAACAGATCAGATGGTCTTCCTTAATGACCATATAGAGGATATTAGGTTACATGAAGCCTGATTAAATGTTTTTTTATTAGAATAATGTGAAATATATTTGTATATATTTCATACTTTAAACATTTCTATGGATTTACATATATATAAAACTTATTTTCTTTATACATCTAAAGATTTTTTTATAAAAATTATGATTGATTTTACACTTTTTCTTGGTTTTCAGGGGTTTGCCACCTTCTCTAGGGGATAGCCTTTCTACATTTCCACCACATTCTGGGAAACAGAAATAATCTTCAAAGGCTACAATTGCTGATGAAATTGTTCATGGCATTTGGGAATGGAGAGGTTACATGGAGAAAAAGAAAAATGTCAAAGATCTACTTGCAAATTCATTAGCCAATAAAAACATTATCATAAGACTTACAAAGTTGATGTCCTTCATTACCTAAGCCTTTTATTTCATGCTACATTGAAAAGGTAAACACTCAAAAAAGATTGTATTGTACATTGCAGTATTTTATTAATGTACCACTTCATCCCTAGTTAGAATCTACTAATAACTTTGATTTTTAAAAAAAGTTCAATACAAATCAAAACATCAGATTACTGTTCAAGGGATTCTATATCTACAACCCAGCTGAATGGACTTACTATGTCAATGTCAGTTTAATTTCACTGACTGATAAAGTAACAGTATTTAAGTTTTTGTTTTCATTTTATAGAGGTATAATAGGTAGTATGACCCATACTACCAGCCTACCAGACAAATACTGTAATAACTGATTTCTCTGATTAACTGTTGTTGTCGCCATTGCTCCAACTGATTAGGAAATCTTGCACCTTCTTCTTCAAGCATCCTTCCTGATCCATAACTTAACCTCTGTTAAGGAGTGAATGTTTGTGTTCATCCAAACATTCATAAGTTGAAATCCCAACTCTCAATGTGATGATATTTGAAAGGACTTTATGGAAATAATTAAAGTTAAATGAGGACATAAAAATGGGACCTTGATTCAACAGAATTAATATCCTTATAAGGAGAGACTCCACAGAGCTTCCTCTTTCTCTCCTTCTCTCTGCTATGTGAGGACACAGCAAAAAAGGAGACAGTCTGCAAGCCAGGAAGAGTGTTCTCATCAAGTACCGAGTAGTTCAACACCTGAATTTTGAATTTCTCAGATCCAGAACTGTGAGAAAATAAACCTCTTTGTTTAAGCCACCCATTCTATGGTATTTTGTTATGGCAGCCCTAGCACACTAAAGCAGCCCCTATCATTTCACTTAGTTCACAGGCATGTCCTCAACTTTCTAACAAGAGAATCAAGAACTAGAGAGGGAAATAAGTTGCTTTGGTCTTTCCTTCTTTGCTGTCATTGAATTCCTTATTGGAGCTTGTCCAATAAGGATAAGACTATCCGTAAGTCTAAATTGAGGCTGAGTGTAGGACAGCTCTCGGTTAACAGGTAATATGATGACATAGGTAGCAATGCCCTAAAGGTTGCAGTAATGGGCCAGGCACAGTGGCCCATGCCTGTAATCCTGGCACTTTGGGAGGTGGAGGTATGCAGATCACAAGGTCAAGAGATTGAGACCATCCTGGCCAACATGGTGAAATCTCGTCTCTACAAAAATTAGCTGGGCGTGGTTGCACACACCTGTAGTCCCACCTCCTCCAGAGGCTGAGGCAAGAGACTAGCTTGAACCTGGGAGGCAGAAGTTGCAGCGAGCCAAGATCGCATCACTGCGTTCCAGTATGGTGACAGAGCAAGACTTCATCTCAAAAAAAAAAAAAAGATCACAGTGGTAGTGGTAGTGACCCACATTTAAACCCCAAGGGGTAGCTCTAGTATTTCAGAGATTTTTCTTATTCTATAACTGCTGCACTGGGGTATCTGAGACAAGAGGGTTCTTTGAAAAAGGAATTAGCACTTCTCAGTGAACAATTAAGCCTTGATAGTACTGCACCAAGGTCGCTAGTCCAAAACCTCTCCTTTTTTCCTTGCATTCCTTTTCATTGTTTTTTCTACCTAACAAACAGTCATGATGAGAAGGACAAAGAAGAATAAAGCACACCTATTGCTAAAAAATGGAACTTAAAAGTTTTTTTTCTAAGCAATTTTTTTCTGTTGTCTATGCTGGAATGCATGCAGTAGCATCATCATAGCTCACTGTAGCCTCAGTCTCTGGCTCAACTGACACTTCTGCCTCAGCCTCTGGAATTGCTGGGACTACCGGTGCAAGCCACCATACTCAGCCTGAATTCATTTATATTTTCAATGAGATAATCAGCGACCAATGCTCAAGTAATTTTTGAAAACATGCAAAATGTATGTGTATGAATATATATGTGTTTTATATGTACATATACATAGTTAAAATACATGTAAATTTTATAATACTCAGTAATCATAGAATGGCTGTATATTTTTGGAGGTAAGGGAAAATATGACAGTGGTTTAAATGAATGTATTTCTTAGGTAGAAACTTGATTGCATTAATAGGATTTTAAAGATGTAGGTCCACCAAATTACTCAAGAGATATACTTCAGAGAACAATCAATGGAGGAGTAAAACTATTAGGGAGCTGGAGTATACTAAACCAAAGGGCACAATAATTGTTTCTTGAATGAAAATGAATTTGACTTATACCTTTCTGGGAATATCCTATCACTATCAAGTTAAATAATACTTAATAGTGTGTTTGAAGAACTATGATTTCTTAATTTCTAATTCTGGTCTATCTGGACTAGACTAAAACATAAATGTCAATCAGAAAATGGAGTGAGAAAATGATGTGGAAATTCACATGTCATTTGATATCAGTGAACACAGAATTATCGCTGTGAGGAATTTAAATAAACTGAGCTGGACATTCAAAAATTGAATGAGCCTAGAAGTCGTATTCATATTTCATTACATTTGTGTTTGATTTTAGCAAGTGGATGGATTTTTACAGGATTATCTTCAAAGCAGCTCTGCATGCGGTAAAGCTCAGGGCTTTACCGATCTTTATAAAGATCCAGCTTCTATCACTTTTCATAGTGAAATTTGAGTAAAAATTTTAATCTCTCTATCAATTTACTCAGCTGTGAAATGGGATTTTTGTATGGATGTCTCAGAATTATGTTGAGCATTATGTAGCATAAGTTTATGCCTTAGTAGAATCCTAGAAAACAAGAATTATTACTTGGTATCAGGAGTACTAGCTTATTGCATGTGATGTTTGTTTCTGAAAACAAGAGATACATGTTAATGCTGTAAATCACTATTTGAGTGTTCCATCATTCACTCTCTTGACTCCGGAGAACCCCTTTGGTTCATACCTTCCATACTATATGTTTTTCAAGGCCTGGCTGACATTCAAGTCTGTGTTTCATGGCTGAGCTGGTAGTCTAATTTAGTATTAGCCTATTTTTGCATTGAATTAAACCATCTCCTCCAGTTAAGGATTTGACACTAATCAAGGTATTTTAACTTTTATTTTCCTGTTGTCTTGATCTTTTAATCACTTCCACACTCATTTGTGAGAAAAGTGCTAATTTTGAGGCCCTTCAAACACGAACTTTAATAGTAATACTAATACAGTCATGCACCATATAATGGCGTTTTGGTCAATGAGGGACCACGACTATTCTCTCATAAGATTATAATGGCTATACCATATAGTCCTGATGTGCAATAGGCTATACCATCTAGATCAGTGTAAATATATTATATGTTTGCACAATCATGAAATTGCTTAAAAACATGTTTCTTTGAATGTATGCCTGTCATTAAGTAATGCATGAGTGTACTTGTTAGTATTCTTTCTTTTCATATAGATTAGGGAACAGAGGCTTCAAATTAATACCTAAAAACACAAACACATGTTTACGTATTTTCTCTTCATTATTGATAGATTCTGTATTTGTGAATTCTGCTATTCAATAAAATTTATTTGTAACCCAGAAATCAATACTCTCAGTGATTTCATGGTATTCACCAACATGCTAATAGAGTAGGAAAATTTTGAGTAAGTTGCCTAAAATATTCCCAGCTGAGGTTGAGCAAGATGGTGCTCTGCCTTTCATATCAGCTCTTGTACTGATATAAAAGTGTGTCTTTTTATAATCTATTTAGTGCCACATTTTTTTTTGGTAGTTTTGTTAATGTAGTCCCCAAGCACAGTGTTGAAGTTTTTTCTAGTGTTCCTAAGTGCAAGAAGACTTTGATATCACTAACGGAAAAATACACATGCTTCCCAGTTTACAGTGGTTTAACTTACAATGGATTTATCAAGATGTTAAATGTAATTTCCTCTTATACTTTTGACTTACTATGGCTTTATCTGGAGATAACTCCCTTCTAAGTTAAGCAGCATTTATATTTATGTTAAATAAAGTTCATCAGGCAAAAGTTATAGCTCTGTTTTCTGTGAATTCAATGTTAATGAATTAACAATGTATATTAAATAAGGTGTCTCTAAACAAAGTTATTGGTTTGTTGATAAAATGTTGTGACAAGATGCTTATGGGAACTTCATCATGTATTTCTCCCAGGAGTAATGATTCAGTATTCCTTAATTCAGTATTTGCATTGATTTTATAAAACATAATTAACATGAATAATGAGAATCAACTGTATATGCATATAAAACAAAATATGAGACAGCTTTCTACTTTCATGTCTAAAACAGCCAGGTTTCAAATTCAATGCTGCTACTTACCAGGTGTTTAATTTTTAGAAGTTACTTATCTCTCCCTCCTATATTTCTATTATATTTAAAATGGCACAGATAATAACTTCTAAGTTTCTGGGGATATATTCAAGGTGCACCAGAATACACAAAATACTAGAACACTACATCCACATCCTTGACCCTTTGAAGAAGTAGAGATTCATTATTCCTTATAGACTGACCTTGTGATATTTGTAATGCTTCTACATGATTCAGAGCTAAATGGGAATTATTTCCAACTAAGAGAAAATAGAATTCAGTTCTCTTGAAAAGAGTAGGGAGGTACTAGCCCTGTGCAACCAACGTAGGTTTAAGGAAGACACCTTCCAGAGGAGCATAGACTCATATGGAAGATGAATCTGATGTCCTTTTTCCTTTTTTCTCAGGGTCTAGGAAGTCTAGCTCTCAGTTAAGTAAAATAAAAATATCTACAAATTCCTTGACTTAAGTTTAAAAAGTTGTGATTTTTCTAAATGAAACTATAGAAGAACAATATGACAATCTGACTTACGTAGATCTGACCAAGGCAATTTACTTCCCATCATTGGACTGGCTTTACCAATCTTTCTAAGATTCTCTTTATCTGCAGTTGCTGGGTCTGGGTTTTCCTGTCACTCACAAATGTAGTCAGATTAAGGTAGAGAATGGTCAGAGCTCTTGATAACGAGATAATGTGCCTCACAATGGTTTGCAACAGAATGACTCTAAAATGGTTTTTGTGAAGTCACATTTTAGGGTTCATAATCACTTATCCACCTGGACAGAAAATCATTCTTTATTTGGTGGGATCTTGATAGATCTCAGAAATGTCACAGATAGGAATCAAGATTTTTACAAACTAAAAAGGTTTATTTTGGGCTGTGCAAAATCACTAAGGGGAATAAGGATGATTAGCTGGATGGCAAAGGTGCTAGGAGATAATTTCACATGTGAAAACATGGAGAAAAGCATCTTAGGATAAAAGATGAGCTCTTGTCTTCCATTGAAAAGTAGGGTTCCTTCTACTTTTAATGACAAGTACCAAAAGTAGTTTCCATGATAAAACGTACCTTTTATGCCATTGTGTCTTTACAAAAAGGGAGCAATACATTTGGCTTATAAGTGTATTTTATTTGAACTATGATAACTCTAGTTTTGTATTGTTTTTCAAGAAACACATAGAATTTCAGTTTAGGAAGGACTTAAGCTCCCATGCATTGCTGGTGGGAATAAAATACAGCAACTCTACAGCAACATTGCATTTGCAGTTGGCTTTGACCTAGGGGTTCTACTTCTTGGAACACATCATGTACGTATACATGGCTATAGTAGGTGATTTATAAACAGTGACGTATTCACTGCAACATTGTTACAGCAAACTGTTAAGGGGAAAAAATAAACAAAACAAACAAAACAAACTCTTGAGTATCCACTTATCAGACATTGGTTAAATAAACACTTTGAAATACTATGTAGCTATAGAAAAAATGGTGAACCATTACATTTTTAGGACATTTTTAATTGAAAATTTCAAGGTTAAAATACAGTTTATATAGTATGAGACTTCTTGCATCAAAAAAGGAGTGTACATTCATATTTGCTTGCTTTATGTATAAGAATTGCATGGTAACCTATATAGGAAAATAATACATGGTGTTACTTATACAGACAGGTTTTTAAGAAAATTCCCAGTAGCTTATAAATTTATTGTTATTGTTCAAGTATAGAAATTTAAAAAATGAATTTAAAAGAAAGAGGAAGGGAAAGGCAAAAAAGGGAACTTATGTATTAGATAGACTAGCTTCATATTTACAACAAATGAAATTGAGGACCAATATAGATAACTTATAGAAGAGTTCATATCCTTCATCCCAACTGGAATTCAGAGCCTTTTAGAGCAAATATTATATTCATTTGTCTTTATATTTCTAGTGCTCTTTAATTCAGAGATTTTATTCCATAAATAATAGTTGATTGTCATTTAAACATATGCTGACAGCTTATTTCAATTGTTCATACCTTAAAATATTCTAACACATTAAATATCTCTGTAAAATGTCTTTTAATGATTGACAAGCATTCTTGGTCAATACCAATTATAATGGACTTATTAAGATCAGGCATGGTTGAGTTCCATTTTGACACATTTGAGTAATACCTTTTTTATCCACAGTACTGATTTTTAAGCCTCAGCAATCTTAATGGAATGTCTGATTCACCTTTTCTCTAGCTTAATGCAACATCAAATAGAGGACATAATGAGGGAAGATGTATTTAAGGGTACAAATGAGCCCCTATATTATTCCATTCTATGACATTTGGTAGTTAAAATCTATTCCAATTAAACTCTTTTGAGATAGTAATTTATGGTAAAAAGCCTATGAATATTCAAAAATATTTAAATGCTCAGAAGCTTTATTCTAATGATAAAAGCTTATATGTCTACAAAGATTTCAGAACATAACTACTTGAAGTGAATCTGCCCGTGGTAGGGCTTATTAGTAACACTAAGATTGAAAAGAATATTTATACTTTTAAAAAGATTACTAAATTATATACTAAACAACTAAGCTCTTTAGCTTTTGTAGGATAGTTAGATGATATTTTTATACAAATAAATATGGGTATGCTTGAAAGATTTAGCAAAGTTTCAAACATTTTCAAAATTTACATAAGATTTTTTATACACATTTACATTTATTTATTCAAATCTTATTGCATATGGATTATGTATAACTATTTTGCCAGAATGTACAGTTTTGTTTAGTGGAAATATGACTAAATAAGATAAGGTTGAAATTTGTTTTATTAGTTTCAGAAAACTGCTTAGATCCACTGAGTGAGATTATGCAATATTTGATTTTCTGTTCCTGGTTTATTTCACTTAATGTCCTCCAGGATCATTCATATTGTCACAAGTGACAAGATTGGCTGAATAGCACAATTATTATGTACAAATTTTAAAAAAGAAAACGGTCATAGCTGTAGTTTCCAAAATGAGCTCCGCGAAGTGTTAAGTTTATGTGACCTCCTCATATAGTAAATCAACATCTTCTCATCACCTACTGTGTGCCTGACAAGGAATAAAACAGGCAAAGTGATCACCTTGTGAAGATACTGTTCTGTTAAGGTACTCAGGTCTCAAAGTAACATATGTATACATAATATGTCAAATTATGATAAGTTCTAGGAAGAACTAGCCTAGGAGGACTGATCACAGTGGTTTGAGGGATACCATTTTATACAGGATATTCTGAGACGGCCTCTCACATAAGTGGTTATTTCAGCAGAGATGTAATCCAAGGTGAGGGGTCATGGGGCTATCAAGTAACAATGTATTAGATGCAAGGGAAAGAAGAGCCAACTCAAAGACAAGGAGGTGTTGATGTCCTTGGTAAATTGTACAAGGTCTAAGAGTCCAGTGTGGCTTGAGAGGAAAGGAGAAAGATAGATGATGAAGCCAAACATGTTTGGAGTGAGGGAGGCTTACTGACATGGCAAGGACTTTGGCATTTGTTCTGAAAGAGGAGGGTTGTCAATGGAGGATTGTGAACAAATAAGTAAAATGTCATTCAATGATCACTAGTCATTATTACGTGTAATTTCAAAGTGTTAATTTTATATTAAATACATATTAAAAGGTATATAATATAACACATGTATTATTGGACCTTTTGGATATTTATTACAAATTAAACAAGCATCAAATTTTGAAGTTTTCTTAGCAATTAAACTCTATATACATATTATACTTCCCACTTATATTTTATAAATACATTGTACATTTTAAGATGTTTCATGAAAAAATCTATTTGTGAAAGTCTGATCTAGAGAAATGAGTTGATTCTATTCTTTCATTGAACATCTACCATTTAGCAGGTATAAGCTTATGAATAGAATTAAGAGATGAAAAAGGGGCAATACTTATGTTCAGTTTGCTTATTTTTTATTCATGTAGACAGGATTTTTGAAATGTAAAATATATGATAGAGTTTGAAGAAAAATAGATTAAGTACATGCAAGTTATAAGGACAACTCTAAGGATTAACTGATTGGCAAAGTCCCAATTGAGAAAATTTCATGGAACGGTTTGTACAGACATGATGCATGAACTGAGTTTCGAAAAGCAAATGGGAGTTTTAGGGATAGACAAATTGGATGAGTGCATTAAAATAATAGGAATTGCGTATGCAATTAGATTAATTTTTCAAGTCAGGAGAGTTCTAAGTAGCTGGATTCCAATATTCAGTTTGCTTTTCTAACTATTAAGTGTAAAGCAGCTTGGAAAAATACAGCAGGGAGTGGTGGGACCTACAGTGAACTGGAAGGTTTAAAACAATCTTAAATAAGTATAAATATATTCATTATGCCATATATACACACTCTGTGTGTATACATGCACACTTTGCAATAACCAGATTGAATGCATCATTAGTCAGATTTATTATATTTGCTAATTTGTGTCATCAACTTTGGTGTAAAGTTTGAAGAAATAGTAGCTAGTAATAGATTGGTAGGCAATTTATGTTACTCTATTATGATAGTTCAGTGAAAGATGACAAATTTACAGATGTGGTAGTAAGAATATTGAATATTTTGCATCACCATTGAGGTAAAAAAGAATTTGCTGAGCGATGTATGTAGGACAGGATGAATACAGAGAAATATGGAGTAAGCGAGTTTTCTTATTTAGTGGCATAAGAGGGTGGTGGCAACAGCAACAATCACAGAGCTAGGGGAGAAAGATCAGTGTTAGGAAGAATTAATGTGAGTCTTGCTGTCTTCTCTCTGCTTCCAGAATTCATAAATCTTTTCCTAGATCTTCAAATACTAAATTTGGTTTTATAAAATTTTTATGATACCAGAATATATGTAATATTAGAAATATCACAGTATTTGAGTTTTGCTGTATTATGATCATATAGATCACAAAATCAATAACTTTCCAAATTCTAAAATTAAATAAGTTTAAAAATATAATCATATACAATCTTACTTCTCAAGAAGTTTTTATGATAGCTAGGATAATCAAGAGCTTATAGTACCTAAAGCTAGAAGTGTCCTTGAAAATCATCTAAGCCTATGTACTTGTTTTATAGCTGAGAAAACCAAGACTCACAGAAATTCAGCTGACTTGCTCAAGATTGGGCAGCTAATTAGTAGCAGAATCATAAAATTTAAACCCTAAGGAAAGAATCTAAGTAAACATAACGAACTTTCTAAATATTTTATTAATATGGACTTAAGAAAATAGAAGGTTTATGATTCCATGAATTGATGGCCAGAAATTTCCCTTGCAGCATATACATTTTTACTCAACTCATGTGACAAAATATTTCTACTGCATACATAGTTCTAAATGAAACTTTTACTATCTGTTCATATTTTTGTTTGGTATGGTCAGGTAAAAATACGCCTTAAACCTGTTTTTTTCTTTAATTAATTTAGAAAACATAGTATCACATGTGTGGCTTAAATTATAAATAACTTGACAACAATGAAATTTTTGTTTAATTTCTGGTGGATAGCACAGAGACAACATGTAAATTGAGTAAAAAAATTTTTTTAAAATTGTGAAACAAAATGTTGATTACAAATATTCTATGTTAGCTTTTATAGTAAGCGTATTTTATTTGACATTTGCTGAAGTGAAATTACTTCGCAGCTGATCAGCGCAAAACAGACAATTCTATTTCTCTTATAGTTGTGATGAATCTGTCTCTGCAATAGTTTATGTTTTTCATGATGGACAGTTAATTCACATTCTGTAAGTTTATGAAGTCTATTCCACAGACAGTCATCTGGATTAACTTCTGTTACTAACCACTGAAATGTTGGGTTTTCAGCATAAACTGTGAAACGATCCTTCAGAGAATATATGAAAAATGGCTTTGAAGCTTTTGTTCCTGCCAAACCCTTTGGTTCTGTGGTTCAACATTTAGCCTTTTTGTAATTTAATTTTCTACTTTGAAATGTCACTTGCCAAAACCAATCCAGCTCCCCTTATTGTACATCCAAAAATCATGCCATAAATGTCACATATGATAAGAAATGGATTACTTGGATTTGTGAGTGAGCCTGGTGAAAAATCTCAGAGATACAATATTACGTTCACTCCATGAAACTGTTTATATGTTTTGCACAATAATTCTATTTCGATAAGGTGCACTATACTCATTGATCTCCGTTATTTCAATGCAGTTATGTATGATTCAGGTGAGCTTTCATGTAAGCTGAGAATGATATATTTAAATTGCATTTCAGCTGAAATTTAACCTGAATCATATCTTATTTTTGACAGTGATTACTGGTATAAACTGTTGAACAAATTATCACTTTATTTTTCTAAAATACTGATTGACTTTTGAAATCTTTCCAGTGCTCTGATTTCTTTTGGAAGTAAATAACACTGTAAAATATGACCTATTCAGGGGTCAATTGCTATTCTCCAAAGAGTGACTTTAAGCTATTTAAACCTTCAGGGATCTTGAAATAGACTGTAGTATAAAATATTTCAGTGGTGCAATTTTCTGTCAATAAAATCATATACTCTTACTAAGACAAACAAACCAAAAACAAAAAAAGCAAAAAGCTAACAGTTTGCTGAGTTTATAAATTTCAGTCATCTTGCTGAATACATGCCATTCCGAAAAAAGATCTCTTGATCTAGTTTTCTACAGTTTTCATATGGCTTGATTCTATCTTTTCTTTTTGAGATGAGGTAGCAGTATAAGAAATGATTTGTATGTATGAAATGCTTTGTGAATCTCAACTGCCTGCTGCACTTGAATTATACTCTAATTTTAAGTCCTTGATTTTCAAAAGTATCATTGCCTAAACTCCATTTAGTAACAGAAAAATATATTTTATTTAGAACAATCTCATTAGATTTTTCCTGATTACTCTTTAAAGTATATATATTGGTGAGTTCTTATCTCTGCAATGTCTTACAACGTTGTTTTGTTGATAGTGTACATGAAGCTGAAAACTCTTCATCGTATATTCTGAGCTTCAAAATATTGACCTCTTAGTAGAGTACCTATTATTGTTTTCATTCTACATATCCAATAAACATCAAGTACGATGTATTTTGTAAAGATAAAAATTTTACTTGGTGGATTTACTGTTTCAGAGGCATGACAGGTAAAGACATCTCATCCACTGATGCTTATCTTGGACATCCTGACTGACATACCTTGAAAAAAATGTTGTTACAACTGCTTTCCAAGATCAGTGAACAATCAATCCAGTTGATACAACATAGACCAGACAAAGTGAGTAGAATATGTTTGCCAAAATCTAATTTTTTTTCCTCAACTATGGTTATAATCTTGACTACTACCTCTATTTTCATCCTAAGAGCCAATACTTAACATATTAATTTCAAGAAGTGTTTCTGGATTTGGACTCTTATTTTGAATAGAGGTTATTTCTATTAGCTGCATGAGTTAAGAAAAAAATTCTATTCATCGTCTTTATTTGTGAAATTCTGATTAATGCATGCCTTGCTTGCCTCATGTGGTTCTATTTTGAATCCAATAAATAAATCTACGTGAAAGAATTTTCAAACTGTCCAACACTATATAAATACAAAACATTATTACATAAAAAAACTTTCCAAAATACTGAATAAATCATGAAAAGAAACTGTGGCATTTGCTTCCTTTACTGAGTACTAATATTAATGAGGCTCATGAAAATCTGGACTTATCTAGATTAGAATTAATATTGTGTGCCACTTCCTCATCTTCTCTCAATAGATAGTCAATCGATGACTTAGTATTTCTCTGTATGTATGCATTAAAGGCTTTGGATTGGGATACATAACTTGTGGTTGAACTTAAGCAATAAGACTCAAGGAAGTCAAGACATACACTGCGATAGAATGAATGAAGATGATTTGAGGATGGCTACTGACTACTATAAAGAGAAGGAAGAAAGGCTTCATAGGACCCAGATAAAATGAACTCCTGAGACTCTGAAGGTATTTGGTACTGTCTGAAATTTTGGTTCTTACCAGTGCTTACTTACAGCAAAGAGATGTAGTGAGCCCTAAGTGATTTCTGTAGTTTAGTTTCAAGGAGAAAAATGAGCGTGGGAGTAGATACTGGGATTTGGATGTTAATATCAGGGTCAATGGGGATGGAGAAGCTGAATTCAGAAAGAAATATTTGGTTTTGTTATCACGTATGTGGAGGAGTATCTGTGAATATATCATATAATTCATATATTTTCTCATTTCTCTTTTTACCGACTAACAGCTTGAAAAAACATGTTGCATTTTTCTGTACTATTGTAGCATTTTTATCACTTAATAAGTCACTTTTCCAATTCCAGTAGTTTAAATTATATAAATAATTATCTTATATGCCTCTTTCTCCTTTTTCTTCTTTGTTCCCTCATATTATATTTATGGTTTGAATATGTTGACACTCTGTGGAGAAGGTGTTGCATTCTAAAACATAAGGCTAAAGACTGTGATGGAAAGTACCTGCTTCTTTTAGCATGTTCCTTCAACCATTACAATTTTGCTCAACCTTCCAATGGAATCTAAAGCAAGAATGAGGATGATGTTATTTTTATGTTCTTTGGGCCATACATAGTGTCTACTCCAGTGGTTCCTAAATTTCAGATGCATACAGTTCACCTGTAATGTTGTAGATTAGCACCTATCTAGAATCAACCACTTGGGACACCAACCTAGTAGGTCTAGACTATGACCTGAAAAGTTGCATTTCTAGTAAGTACCCAAAAATGATTTAATGCAAGAAACCTATGGACTGCATTTTTTAAAGATTGCAAACTCCAAACACTTTTACCAGTTTTACTCATCACAATACAAAACCAATGTTGAAAAGAAGAAAAATAACTCTATAAACAGCATACTCATGTGCATAAAACTCCTGTGATTTGTCCCAATTTTATATTTGCCTTAATTTGCCCATACATTCTTTTTAACTTTTCCTTATAAGATATTAATAACTTATTCTCAAAGATCTGAGGTAGGAAGATTTGTTTACAGTGTCCCTTTGCTTTTCCAGCAGCCTGATGCAATCACCTGTGCGGAGAGATATTTATGCCAAGTTCCCCATCCCAAACTCTTAGGTCTCCAACTCAAAACAGAATCATTGCATGCCATTTGAGTAATGTTTTAACATCCAATTGAACTTGTTTTATTGCTGTTGTAACTTTATTTATGTTACTCTGGTATGATTAGGGTATCACACAGTTTTGTGTTTTGCTGTTGTTGTCTGTTTATTTGTTTTGGTATAAGGTCTCACTGG
>CAUYLG010029050.1:0-83603 GCA_963573385.1 Cacajao melanocephalus
GGTTAACCTGACCACACCCACCGCACTCAAGGTGGATGGACTAGTGGCATGGATTCATCACACCCAACTCAAGACTGCTCCACCAGAAGGACAATGGAGTGTCCAACACTCACTGGAGGAATTAATGATTTAATTCCTGTAAATAAAACAAGGGGGAATGTGACATGGTAAAAGCCTCATAAAACTGCATACCTCAACCATACCTCCGCTTTCTGTTGAAACTGCTCTCTGTAATCCTAATGTGACAGGCAAGCAGTTCAAACCCACACCATCTTGGCCCTTGCGACTTATAATAAGTAACTAAGGTCTATAATTTCCACCCTACCCAGGCAATGTGTAAACTAACGCTTATCTTGACTTCTGTGAACCGCTTAAGCAACAATTGGAATGTCTGAAGCCCCTCACCCTCATCTCCGCCCAGGAGGTGATTTACTGAATGTCCAAAGTCCACTGGCCCTCAGAATGTCTAAAGCCCCTCACCCTCACCCCAGCCCCTCACCCTCACCCCCGAGGTGATTTACAGGCATAAAAGGTCTTGATACCCTCCTTTCGGGGCCACGGGTTGGAGAGACTCGAGTCCTCCGTGGCCGCCGGCAATAAAGACCCTGCAATTTGGCATACTTCTGTCTTGGTGTTGATTTTCTATGCTCGCTCCAGTACAACAAGTAAGAGGCTCACCGAGAAAGTTAGTGTATTTGTTCATTCTCACGCTGCTAATAAAGACATATCTGAAACTGAGTAATTTATAAAGAAAAAGAGGTTTAATGGACTCACAGTTCCACGTGGCTGGGGAGGCCTCTTAATCATAGCAGAAAAGGCTGAAGCAGGACCAAAGAATGTTAACATGGCGGCAGGCGGCAGGGTGTGCAGGGAAACTACCCTTTATAAAATCAGATCTCGGGAGACTCACTCACGATCGCGAGACTCACTTGCAATCGCGAGAACAGCACGGGGAAAAGCCTCCCCTATGATTCAGTTTCCTCCCACCAGGTCTTTGGCACTGTAAGGCAGGCTGTCAGGGGCTTTGGAGATCAAGGTTACTCCACGCTAGGTGCTTCCATGGGGCTCACACAGAGTTTTGCTCCCGCTGGCACCCAAAAGCGCCCACCTGCCTACTCCTTCCTGCGAGGGGTTAAGCGCAACAGTTTCCAGTGAGCGGAGTTTGCCACTGCTGATGCTGAAGCAGCTGGCTAGCTCCAGTGCCAGCACTATAGTTCCCACCCACCAAGGGGTCAGGGGAATTTTCTGCTTCAATATATTCCTCAAGGCTGAGGGTTTACTTATTTTTATAAGGGGCTGATTTGTAAGATGACGCTTTCTTTCAACAGAACACAGAGCATCAGCATCCTCTGAGTTGATACTTGGCTTACCTAAGTCTTTATTTTTTTTTTTTTTGAGACGGGTCTCTCTCTGTTGCCAGGCTGTAGTGCAATGGCATGATTTCCACTCACTACAACCTCCACCTCCCGGGTTCAATGATTCCCCAGCCTCAGCCTTCCGAGAAGCTGGTACTAAAGGCGCGCGCAATCACGCCTGGCTAATTTTTGTATTTTTAGTAGACACGGGGTTTCACCATGTTGGCCAGGATGTTCTCGATCTCTTGACCTCCTGATCCACCCACCTCGGCCTCCCAAAGTGCTGGGATTACAGGTGTGAGCCACCGGGCTGGGCCCCTTTTTTTTCCTATTATTTCACTGCTTTGAACTAGAGTGTTCATATTATCCCAACACCCCTAATTACTTATAATTGCCATTTTTACAGAACTGCTCAAGCACTACACTGTTTGTATAGCCCAGTATGAAAGCTTAGATCTTTACTCCATCCAAATTCACAACATCTGGGGGTCTTAGGACTTCGGATGTTTTGTTATGCTAAGAATTCTCACACCTTTACTTATTACCATAAATAGCCTGAGGACAATTCTGTTCTAGAAACCCATTATGAGACTTTGCCTTCTAGGAATCCACTTCTGGTACCACTTGTCTTTGTATTGATTTACCCAAAATCAAAACAAAGAGATGGGAATTCAAGTATCAGTGGTTTATTGGAAGATAATTTAGGGCATTATAATAGTTGTGTGAAAAAGTTAGGCCTCCATACAAATACGTTAGATCATTTTAATATTGATTGTTGACTTGACCCTTCTTTTCTTCTTTGTCAGGGATCAGAACACTTTTTCTGTAAAGGGTCAGTTAGTAAATCTTTTAGGCTTTGCAGGCTATGTGATCTCTGTCCTAGCTACTGAACTTGTCATGGTAGCATAAAGGCAGCCATGGATGTGTCACTGATTTTACATGGATGTGTTCCAATAACATTATTTATGAAAACAAGCTCTGGGCTGGATTTGGCTCAGAGGACACAGTTTACTAATTCATACTCTATATTATGTCTCAAAGACAAGAATCATGACTTTATATCAATATAATTATTTGGCCAATTGTCTAAACCTAGATAATACTTATAGAGGAAATTGATAAAAGTTTTATTCTATTTATAGGTAACATGGATGGTGACATTGTGATGATCTTTCCTCTTACATACTTCAATGAACTTGAAAATATGGTTGTCTTTTAAAAGGTAAGCTGAAAATTAAAACCTAAGATTGAATCATGAATAGTTATCTTCAAAACAGAGTAGCAATGCACCACACAACCCAGACAAGCTTGGCGGTCACCTAATTTAACTTATTGCCCTTGATATAGAAATTATTTTCCCTCCAGTTAGTCAATTGTAAGTAAATGAAAAGCTGATGAAGCAGAGAGGGAGGCAAACTTTGACTGAATAGCACAACTCTAACCAAGATAGAAAGGTGGGGCTTCAAGGATCTGACCTCATTGCTTTCCAGACAGGCAGAATGCTACTGTGGAAAGGATCCTTAGTCAGTCATAAATTTTGCTAAATATTAGTTCCCACTTGCTTTTGTTCCTTGTTATTTTGCCAACTTTGGTGGAAAATTTTTGTATAAAATGTGTTATTATCCATTCATATTAAGTTCAAGTATATGCATAAGGACACAGCCTTAGAGAGTAAAATTTGTTTTTTGTAGAAAAGTAGTATAGGCTGGCTGTGGTGGCTCACGTCTTTAATCACAGCACTTTGGGAGGTCAAGGCAGGAAGATCACTTGAAGCCAGGAATTTCACACCAGCCTGGCCAAATGGTGAAACCCCATTTCTATTAAAAATACAAAAATCAGCCAGGTGTGGTGGCGGGTGCCTGTAGTCCCAGCTCCTCAGGAGGCTGAGGCACAAGAATCACTTGAACCTGGAGGCGTAGGTTGCAGTGAGCTGAGATGGTGCCACAGATTCCATCCTGGATGACAGAGGGAGACTGCATCTCAAACACACAAACAAACAAAAACAAAAAAGCAGCGCATATTTTACATATAGTGAGTAAGAGAAAGGCTAGAAGCATGCTTTGAGAAATGATATATTTGTTAAACAGAAAGTGTGTATAAAGGTCTTTCTTATATTGCATTAGCACTTACACTTCTGTTACAAATGTTGCTTTGCATTAAATTCTTACATAATGAAAAAAATACTTGCCTAAGTATTGTTATATCTTTTGTTTTTTGGAAATCTATTGGAGGAATGGGGAACACCTTTCATAAGTTATCTGAACGATGTTTGTAATTTCAGAATGAAGTATTTTCATGCACGTATTAGCATTACTGTTAGCTATTAGCTATGTAAAGCAAATTGAATGAAACTTTTTCTCAAAATATATGGCTATCTAGTTCTAAATGTATATTTTGGCTCTTTCTTCAGCTGGATTATGCTCTTCTTCCTTTCTAGTTGATGTAATAACTTTAACAATGTTATCATTTATAAAAGTTTAATCTGTTCCTTCTAGCGTTATATATTACAAGGGCAAATTTTGTTTTAAATTTAAACAAAATTTAAATCCAGAAATATTTAATATTTATAACTTCTGGATTTATCTCATGTTGCAAATTATTTTCGTTACCCTATTCTTCACATAAGAAATATAAAACATCAGTATTTCATTGGTGAAATGTTCTTTATAGTAATTTAAATAATAATTGCATACAGTCATGTGCTATATGTATTCTCTCTTGCAATAAAAGATGGCATTGAGCTTAATTACAAGAATTAATGACCTTGCATTAGTGTAGCTTTAAATCAAGCAAAATCTGCAAATTATTTTAATTGCAGCATCCAGTTAAAATATTTTGGTCAATGAGCCTTTACAAATTGTATTAAAATGTGTAAAAATAATTTTGCTGTGCTATATATTATGCTAATACACATTTATGATGGTGGACTTTAAAATACAATCCTTCCTTTAACCTTCCCTGTAATAAAATTATGTATTTATTCATCAACTTATCTGAGAAGATACCTAGTCTTAAACTGTTTGTTCACTGAATAAATAAAAACATTGTGAAAAAAATATTTTTCTCCCTATAAACCTATGTTTATGTACTATAAGATGTACTATGAGATGTACTAATTTTCTATTGTTGAGTAACAAATTTCCATACTTTGCAGCTTTAAAAAGCATGTACTTATTATCTCACAGTTTCTATGCATCAGAAGTCTAGCACATTTTAGCTCTTTCTTCATTCAGGGTCTCACAGGGTTAAAGTTCAGGTGTCAACTGGGCTATCTTTTCTTCTAGAGCTTGAGGTTTTTGTTCAGACTCACATCATTGTTGACAAGATTCAATTCCTTCTGGCTATAGGGCTGAGATCACCACCTTCTTTTTCCCTGTTGTCCAGAGGATGCTCTCAGCTCCTGGTGGTCCCCAATAGGCCATTGTTATGTGGCCTCATACATGGCAGCTCCCTTCCCCAAAACCAGCTAAAAAAATAGCTCTCTATGGTTACCCAAGATAATGTCTTAGGTAACAATGACTAGAATGACTATAACATCATAATCACAGTCCAGATTTACACTCAAAAGTAGGCTATATATCCCAGGGACAGGATCCTGAGGTTTATCTTAAAATTCTGTTTTCCATACTGCCCAAATCACATATTTCAGCCATAAGCAGAAAATGGTCTCCTTCTGGTCCCAAGAAAATAATTGCTTGTCACACAATCATCAAACTGGAAACTGATTAACATTTACACTTTGGTGGAATTAAGACTATCACTGCTAGAATGATTCTTTATGGCTTATAAAGAAACAGAGGAATTGAATAATTTCTGAGAATTGCTAGTTATGAAATAATTTTTTCATTTATTAAGTTTTTAAATATCATGCACGGATGTCTCTTGATACTGATATCATGTTTTCTCATGAAGATGCATGCGTATAACCCCCTTTTATGAATTAATGAACACACAGCCATAACCCAAAATAGTTTTTCACTGTTGAAATTGTAGAAGCAAAATGAACAACTATTTACAGCAAAATTTCACCTCATGATTTCGTCCCCAAACCTCCCTCATACATTCGCCTCAAGGTTGACAACTGTTTGATTGTTTGATGACTATAAAAAATTTTAGGAAATGTATTGAAAATTTTACAAGGCAACATTTTTTATCTGAAATAAAGGAGAGAGTACAGTAAACCCACCAAATGGCATGTAAGTCAGTAGAGAGTCAAGGTCAAAAGCAGAGAAACAGCTCCTTCAATCTGTCTTTACTGGAATATTTAATTCATTTGATAATGTTACAAATACAATCAGATCTAGCCAGGGGCATTTTTATCAGGTGTAATGAATTGTGTTTGACCTACTGGTACCACCCACTGAATTCTTAACTTCTTGTATTTCAATAACTCCTCTGATAATCAACCACCTGGGCAACATTTGCAGTCTTTCAAGTTGTCACTTAGGGACATGAATTAGTGTTAGCATACACATAAATCATTGCAGCAAGTCAGGAGGAACTGAAGCAGAGTGCTTTGGCTTCGATACATTCACAGCCAGAAACCAAAGTGGATACATTCATTCAGTTAAAATAAATAGGTTCTACTTCTAACATATTTAATTCTTGTGATTTGCTGTTTTGTTAGGTTCTACCAAAATTACTGTTCCCAGAATTAAAACCATTGTTGCTAAAAGCGAAGGATTATCATGGTAAACAAACCAAGCTTTGTGATTTATTTTAAAAAAAAGACAAAACCTAAAGAACACTCAATAATAATTACATTTTGGAATATCAAATTATTGAAAAGAGTGATGTAATTATCATCTGATCCCGCTATATCATGCTTTCTGTGAGCCTTTGAACAAGAGCTTCAGAGGGAATAATAGCAATACTGTAAAAGAATAACACCTCATTTATTTCACGTCATTACATCAACTTGTCAAAGTCATTTTGAAACTTTGTGTCCTTTTGTGAGATTTTTTTTTTAAAAAAAATAATAATTAGTCTATCTAGTACCTCCAAATAACCACTTTTCCTAACTTCCTCAGGCAAATTTAGTTATATTTTAAACATCATCATTAGACTATTTTCATAGTCCTAGTTTTTTTTTTCTATTCTATACCTTCTTTGAAAACAATCTATATCTCAATTTCAGTTTTATCTAGTGAAAATCAAGAGTATCTAATTAGTATAATAATATAAATTAAATAAATCTATCATTTCTCACTTACTTTGTAATTTTATTTAAAAGGATGTAATTAGACCTAAAAGTTCTCTGAGTTTGCTATTTTTTTAAACCAGGCCATTTAAATTCAGGTGACTTTTAATGAAAACCTGTTTTTAAAATTTGTGTTAGTATTTCTTCAAAGCATTATATTAAGTTTAAAAAACATGGATAATCAAATGCCATTTAACATGACTTTGATGATGTTGGAAGTAAGAATCTTCTGTAAATAAAAGATACTGTGAAATTTCATAAGTTAAAATGTTATAAATCAGAAAAAGATAACAATAATAAATCGCTTTCAGATACACTAGATGTCTTAGAATAAAAAAGATAATTAGTGAAAATATAATAGCCAGATTCAAATTAGACAAGTTCATTTAATTCCCAGGTATATTTTTTCTTTGCACTAAGATTTTACAAATAAAAGTAAATATGAGTAGAAGGTACAGATTCATGCAGACAAAAATAAGAGAGAGTTCTGAAGGTGAAAAGGCAAATAGATGAGTGTTAACTAACCTATCACACAACTATTAAGTGCACAAAGTGTGTGCCCAGGTCAAACCAGAAAATAAAGGCAGCGATTGTCACCTACATCTTGACAGATTGATGCTCAAGAACCAGGTAGGGTCACATGCAGGAATGAAATGTTCAGCATGTCAATGGAGAATCTGTGTCATGATCGCCAGGGACTGCCTCCCTGGACAAAGACCTCTACAAAAAGGACTGGCAAGATGAACACGTACCAGGAAGAGGCTGATTATATTGAGCAACCAGTTAGACATTTAACCATAGCAACATCACATCCTCAGGTGTTGTCATAAGATTACTTCTCTTTTCTCAGGCCTAATGGGAACCCGAGGAGGCTTGTCTGAAAAACCTAAAAGACAATGGAGAGAAGATTCCATCCACTGACATTTGAGTCTCCCAATGCCCAGTCAGCACTGTATAAAGTTACAAGCCTCCCCCATATACATAAAGATGTTCCATTAAGTAATGTTAGTGGTTCGCATCTAATGCATGCATTTATTCATTCATTAGTTAAATGAATACCTATTATGCAAATATCGTGGTCCAGTGACTGGTCTTACTGATTGGGATAAGTGAGCAATAGTGAGTGAGAAAGATCACATCTCTTAAGATATTTATATCCTAGTTTGGGATGGCCAACAATAAACATTAGACATACAGATACAAAAATTACATAGTAGTAAGCGCTATGAACAAAGGGAAAAAAAACAGGAACTGTTTAAGAAGGTTCGGGAGTTCTGGGGAGAGGAAGCAGTTATTATTAGAATGGAAAAAGGAGGTCTCATTTTAATGAGGTGTGGGAATTAGCCCTGTGGGCATCTCAGGATAGAGAATTCCAGACAGAATAAACAGGCAGTGCAAAGGATGCAAGGATCAGCATGCTTACCAAGTTTGAAAAGAAAAGAGGAGATCTCTGTGCTAAAGAAAAGGAAGAGGGAAATAATTGGTTATAGAGAAAATGGGAGCTAGATCTTTCATAAAGAATTTAAAATATAAATAGACTACTAAGGAACAGGATACATAGGAAACAAAGTATGCAGCATGAAGAAGAAAAAAAGATAAAATAAAAACTATAAACACAAGCGAAAGGAAATAGAGATAATGAGAGCAGCGGGAGAAATCTACGCAAACCAAAATAACAATATCACCATGTTTTCAGCAATGTGAAAATCAGTTCTATCCATAAAACAGAAAGGGTATGACACTTTAGATTTTTTAAAATATCTACATCAGGACTCATTTTCATGTTTCAGCCTACTAAAGAGAATCCTAATAGTGTGTGTGTAGGGGGTGGAGCAGTTTAAACAGGAGGCATGAGCATGAAATTGAAATTCAACTTTTCAACAACACTGCTGGTCTCACAAATTTGACATTGAGTTATAGCTCTAAAATCTTTGTAATTCTATAATAATTCTTTAATTAAAATGGTTGAAAATTGAACAGAATCTTCACAATGTTTACAGCAAATGCTTTTTAAAATAGAATTCTGTCTGCAGCAAAATAATCAAAGGTGAAAAGCTATAAAGATAATTGGGGAAAGAAATGACTGAAATAAATTATTTCCAAGAATTTTCTTAAGAAGATATCCTCCAACAAAAGGAAAACTTAATTAAGAAGGAACACAAACTATGCAAGTATAGTGACCCCTACCCAGCACAAGTTCCCAAAATGCAGGTGTACAAATGTCTTAGGAAACAATCGATTCAGCTCAAGACAAGACAGAAGACAGAAAGTGAAGGGACAATGGGAAAAACTGATACAATAGTCAATACTGTAGAGTAATAATAACATAAGAAAGAAAGTGATATTTACCTGGTAAAGTGTACAAAGAATAAACAAGACAATCATTAGCCCAAGAAAATATGTATAAAAAATAAATTTTTATATATTTGGCCTTTCATGAAGTATTTCCATTGGCATAATCGTGTAAATACTAAATATTAGTTTAAATGACATACACTTTTGACTATAGAGGATAGGAGAGGAATAGTGAAGTATAAAATCATTCAATCTATGCATGTTGCCTTGTTTTTTTTTTTTATTGTTGCCATAACAATTTACCACAAATGGTGACAAAAAATAATAATAAATTATTTAACAGTTCCATAGGGCAGAAGTTCCAGTGGGCTTACCTGGCCATCTCCTTCAGGTTCAAGACTGAACCAAATTATTGCCTGGACTTCGTACATTTCTGGAGGTTCTGGGGATGAATCCACCTTCAAGCCTATTCAAGTTTTTGTCCAATTGCATTTATTTGTGGTTCTAAGTCTGAGGTGTCAGTTTTCTTGCTGGCTGTCTGCTAGGATGGAGGTGGAGGTACCCTTAAGTCCTAGAGGCATCTACCCAGTGGCATGTGGTGGTATTTTCACTGTTCTTTCTCTCATCCTGTATAACTTCTTGTATTTTTTCCTATTGTTGCTGCAACAACTATCACAAATATAATGGTTTAAAAAATACATATATGTATTATTTTACAGTTCTCTTGGTCCAACATGAATATTACAGTGCTACAACATGTTGGTCAGGCTGCCATTTCCTCTAGCAGCTGCCGAAGAGCATCCATTTCCTTGTCTTTTCTGACTTTCAGAACTCACTTGCCATCCTTGGCTCATACTCTCCTTCCTCCATCTTCGAAAGCCAATAATGAGTGTCAGGGGGAGTTCTGCCCACATCACATTACTCTTACCTTCTCTCCTGCCTCCTTCTTTCACTTTTAAGGATCCTGTGATGGCACCAGTCCCACTGAGATAATCCACGATAAACCTATTTTGAAGTCAGCTGATGAGCAACCTAATATCATCTGTAATTTTAATCCCCTAAAGTAACCTAACATTCAAAAGTACTAGGAGATTAGGATTATGGACAATTGAGGAGAACATTACACAGCCCACCACAGTCTCTATTCAGTCCATTCTCCTTTTCTTATTTTTACTTAATGAATAAATCACAACCTGACATTATGGAATGAAGTACTTTTTGAGCACTGCAGATGTTATTCTGGACCTGAATTCATCATCCTTCTGCTGTCCTTAGCTCACAGCCTTGCCCCACTTATGTTACTGTATCAGGTCCATACCAATTCCACTTTTAAAGCCATCCTACTCCCATCTCATAAAGAATGCTGTAAACTCTGTAATCTCTGAACATTTCTCATTATATTGTAAACACAGATTAGAATTATTGCAGTATAATCAAGCACAAGATTCTAATGCTTTAACACGGCAGAAGTTTATTCCTTTCTTGTACAAATTCCCGAAGGTTACAGCAACATTACAGGTCCCCGGTAATGTATGTGATGACTCAGTTTTCCAGGCTGATGAAGTTCCATCAATCCATAGCTACGCATTTTGGAGCACGTGGCTTCCTCAGTTAACACAACAGGAAGTTTGAGCAGGAGGATGTCACAGTGTCTATTAAGTTCTTCAGCTCACATATGACCTAAGTCACTTGTTCTCACAATTCTTTACTGTTGCCAATAGGTGAGAATTAAGCAATATTTAACTGTTGGCAGTGGGAGCAGGAAAGTTTACTCCTCCAAGGTTCATGAAAAGAAAGGAAAGCCAGGAGAGGATGTGCACTAAAATTTTCCACAGCACCAATTTTCATAGACATGCATGACCTTTCATAGGTAGGTTCAATCAGCATCAATAACTTCTCAGGTCTGATTCTGGGTTGCAACATTTGTTCTTAAACATTTCTCTCTCACACTGTACCCTGCATAATTATCCAAATCATCTTTCTGCTGTCTGTCTCCCACTGATCAGGTGGTCTTAGCATCACAGCTGCAAGTGATTTATCAGCTTCATTTCTGTAGCCTCATTCTACAAAATATTTAGATGACAGCATAAAAAAATTGTCTATGGTGTAAGTTATCATTCAATCAAACACCTCTAGGTAGTTTAGCCAAAAAAGTTGCTCTGTTTAAAAATACACTACAGTTTCAATCTCCCAATATAGCTCCCAGTAGCTCCCTATAAAATATTTAAATGCTTATATAAACATTAACATCAAGAGCTTTTTTTGTCATTTTCTTGTAGCTGCACATGGTTATGTTGAGATACCCAGTGCTATTCTGATTCATGATTGTACATTTACTACTTCAGTTTCCAGGGTCAGAATCCCAAGCATAGTCCAGCTGGTTCTTTGCTTAGGATCTCACGGGGATGTAATCAGGGAGTCAATCTGGCTGTGTGCTCCCTGGGAGACATGAAGGAGAATCTAGCTGCAAACACATGCAGTTTGTTGGTAGACTCCATTTCCTCCGGACTGTAGGACTCACGGTAGCTTGCTGTTCTAGGCCGATAGGAAAGAGTCTGAATTCAGGGAAGGACCTCCAGACCTTTTGAATAATTCCAATTGATAAAGGGAGGCTAACCTCTGATAATTTCCCTTTTGATTAACTTAAAATGGATTAATTTAGAGTATCAGTTGCATCTAGAAAATGCTTTAACATTGTTGATATAACACAACCCAATCAGGGTGACACTCATTTCTTTCCCACAAAATGTAACCTAATCATGAGTGTGGCACCAGGAATTGCAGAAGATAGGAGCCATCTTAGAATTCTGCCTATCACTAGGGTCCTGTCTTCATCTTTCAAACATAGAAGATTTGTGGAAGGTCTCCTCTTTAAAACAGTTGTACCGTTTCAGAAGGCTATGTGAGTACATTGTCACTGATCGTATAATGCTTGCAGTGAGCCCTTTCAATATAAAAAAATCATTTCTTTGTCCAGGTGAGGTGGCTCATGCCTATAGTCCCAGCACTTTGGGAGGCCCAGGTGGGTGGATAACAAGGTTAGGAGTTCAAGATCAGCATGGTCAACATGGTGAAAACTTATCTCTACTAAAAATACAAAAAATAGCTGGGCATACTGGCAGTTACCTGTAATCCCAACTACTCAGGAGGCTGAGAGAATTGCTTGAACCTGGGAGGTGGAGGTTGCAATGAGCCAAGATCGTGCCACTGCACTCCAACCTGGGTGGCCAAGCAAGACTCTGTCTCAAAAAAGATAAAAACTTTTAAAAACTAATTTCTTCATTTCTGAAAAGAGCTTGTATGGATTTCTATGATAATTTCTGTCTCTCCATTTGTGTTCTTGGGTGTATTTTTTTTTAGTTTCTCCTAGTTAATGTTTTGTTTATTTAAAATTCTAATTTATTTATTTTTAATATGTCCAATAATATATTCAATTTCCAAGAACTTTTATTTTTATATGAATATTTTTATTTTCTTCCTTTTGTTTGTGAGATGAAATTACATGTCATATAATTGTAGAGACCATTTTTGTACTTCTTTCCCTATTCTGTTTATATCTTCTTTGGTACCTCTGAGTTGTTTGTTTTAGATTTGTTAGTTTTATTACCTGACTTTTATTTAGAATATTTATTCAAATGTTTATTTATTTTTTCTGCCCATTAACAATCAAGAGAACAACATAAAATAGTTTATTTAAAGCGCTGTATGTCAGATACAACTTGTTGAATAGTCTGCCTCACTGTAAGATAATACTTCTGTTACCTGCCTTTTATTGGATCACTTCCAACTACATGGTTTAATTTAAATTAATTTTTTATGAATCATTCTGATTTTGTCTTTTGCCTTATCTCTTTTGCTCCCACCAGACAACATTCCCTGCTTTTAAAGACTCATATGGTTAGATTGGATCCATCTGTATATTTCAAAATAATCTCCCTTTTTAAGGTTCATAACCTTAGTGCCATCTGCAAAGTTTCTTATTCTCAGGTTCCAGGGATGAGGCCCAGGGCATCATTGGAAACCCTCTCTTCTACATAGGTTGTTTAGCTTCCTCAGAAGGTGAACTTCTTGACTCCTACCTGTATAGGTCTCTGGCGGCCAACATTTTAGTGGTTTAGTAATGAAAGAACTTCAGAATTTTAACTAACCTCTTTGCTTTCAGTTTATTCTATAAACCATTTTCAGTTTTGCTTGTTATCTCTGAATTCACATAATGTCAGCTCCAATTTCTCCAACTTCATTTTTCCGTATTTCTTCAAGAGAAGTATAGCTATCTGGCTATTCAGTGTTGGAATAAAGATTGCAATGTCTAGCTGCTCCATAGATAAACTTTCGACAAAGTCTCTTGTCAGCCATAAGAGTATCCTGACTTCGCGCATGCATAGTACTTTTAATCCCTGAACCTTTTCAGGATTCCATGAATTAGTTTTGTGAGCATAAACACACACATGCACCACAGACACACACACACACATGCACATACACACACCCTCCACACACACACACACACACACTCATAGAAACAAGAGAATTAGCTTTATCTGCTCTGCCAAATTATTTAATTCTGATTTTCTTCTCTTCAGATTCTAAAACTCTTGTCTTCTGCTATCTTCTCTCCTATGCACATTGTACGTATCAGTTAATGTAGTTTTATTTTCTTCACAGCTATTTTGAGAATTAGGAGAAAATGGCTATAGCAAAATATATTCAAGAATTTAACTGATAATGCTCATTTGTTTTCAGATCTCTTAATTTTATTTTTATCAAATAGTATAGCTTGTCTCACAAATTCGGTATTGAGTGATAGCTCTAAAATATTTTTAATTCTATAACAATTCTTTAATTAAATGGTTGCTTAGAATATTTTGGTTTCTATCCTGAAAAGGAGAGTGCCTGTGTGTTGGAATGTGTTTGCTAGTCTTCATTACTGATTTCTAATGTCAGTACATAATGAAGAATGACTAAAGGTTGTAGTCCATTCCTTTTGGAAATACATGAGGTTTCCTTTGTGATTTTTAAATTTGTTTATTGCTTGTTTGAAAGTTGTGCTTTAATTTATTATTGTTGCTGTTTTGCTTATTGGTTTCAAAACACAGATTCCTTTGTTCTTACTCACCTCACTTTGTTCTCTTGTGTTAACTCCACCATGATTCTGTCATTTGAGTTTAGTTCAGAACTGCTATGAATATCTTTTCTCACTGGTGTTTATTCTTTTGCAGTTGTAGCTGTTGCTTATAGAGCTTATTATTATCTTTCAGTGCTTCCTCCTGGAATCAGCAGGCCGTATTCCAAAACAGCAAAGTGTAGTTCAGTAGTGGGAACCCATTTACATAATTCAGCATACTTATAGATTTAAGGAGAAAATTTATATCATTTTACTCCTCATAGAGCAATAAATGGGTATCCTGCAACATGATAAAGTACTATTTCAGCACTGGAATTCTTCCACAGATATTCTCATTCCACCAAAGTTGATATTGTGTGTACCATCTTCCGATGACTTGTATGTATATATTTATCTTTAATTCATCCTTGAGCTTAAAATGTAATATTTTAGTTATGAAGTTGTTTTGTCACTTTTTTTATGTTACTTGACTTCCTGCTTCAAGATTTAATTCTTACAAAATTAAGTACATTCTGGTTCACTGTAAGAGAAATCCTTTTAACATACAACCGAAGATTTTTATGATTTAGATAATTATCTTGTTTTTCCTTATTTAATATCTGAACATGAAAACATTTTTTTAAATATATATATTTTATTGCACTTTAGGTTCTAGGGTACATGTGAAGAACATGCAGGATTGTTGCATAGGTACATACATGGCAATGTGGTTTGCTGCTTCCATCCCCATCACCTATATCTGGCATTTCTCCCCATGTTATCCCTCTCCAACTCCCTAACCCCCACAGTCCCTCCCCTAGTCCCCCTTCAAAGACCTCAGTGTGTGATGCTCCCCTCCCTGTGTCCATGTGTTTTCATTGTTCAACACCTGCCTGTAAGTGAGACCATGCAGTGTTTGACTTTCTGTTCTTGTGTCAGTTTGCTGAGAATGATGGTTTCCAGGTTCATCCATGTCCATGCAAAGGACATGAACTCATCGTTTTTTATGGCTGCATAGTATTCCATGGTGTACATGTACCACATTTTCCCTGTCCAGTCTATCATCGATGGGCATTTGGGTTGGTTCCAAGTCTTTGCTATTGTAAACATTGCTGCAATGAACATAAGTGTGCATATGTCTTTATAATAGAATGATTTATAATCCCTTGGATATATACCCAGTAATGGGATTGCTGCATCAAATGGAATTTCTATTTCTAGGTCCCTGAGGAATCGCCACAGTGTCTTCCACAATGGTTGAACTAATTTACACTCCCACCAACAGTGTAAAAGTGTTCCTATTTCTCCACATCCTCTCCAGCATCTGTTGACTCCATCTAATGATTGCCATTCTAACTGGCGTGAGATACTATGTCAATGTAATTTTAATTTGCATTTAGGGAATGGATCTATATTCCTATTTAATTACTCCCACAACCAAACATTCCCCTAAATTCCTAGGGCCTTCCCTCCTGGAATCATTGCATTTTTTAAATTGTGTGGCAAGAATTTTATCACATAGTGAGGTGAAGCAGAAAAACACTGAAATGGACATTATGGTTGCTTGGGAATAAATGCTCACCAAAGATTAAATGGCTTAAAATTGTAGATTGCATATTTTGTAAGCATTTTCTGATACATTTAAATCATCTGAAGAAGTCACTGAAAATGAATAAAACTAGCACATATGTGATTAAAATATATTTGAAATTTTGGATGTCATTCAAAACCTCTTGAACTTACATTATTTGGATTTTCTTATTATATAGAAATATCCTAACCTACTAAAATATGTGCTTTTAGAAACATACAAAAGACACCCTCCACCATGGTTAAACCAACATTAAAGAATGTATTAGTTATACTTTGTTTCTTTATTTTTAACAATGAATCAGAGAGAGAGTAAAGGTCTGTTTTTACCACTTTACTAATTTTCTCTCTCAGAGATAAGCATTATATTGAAGTCAGTACAATTTATACATGTCCAATGTTTTTCAAATGTAATTTGTTTATTAAAATTTTCTGATGGCATTATAATATATGTGTTGTTCTGGAAAAAAATTGTATATAAGATTATAAGATTTGATAACCAGTTTTAGTAAAATTTCAATGTGTCTTTCATTATTTGTAAACCTCTTAGTGATGGAACAAGATTGTTCACAGTTGATCTCCAGAGTTCTTTCTGTGTTGTGAGAAGACAAAAAAGAGGAGAATATAGAGGGGATGAGAGTGGGGAGAGTGGACAAGGCTTTTCTCCTCTACAGGAAAGGCTCCACCCAAACTTAGATTCTAAGGGATCCCTGGGTGTTTTCCCCTGGCAGAAAGGCTTGTGACCTTCCATTGGCTCCCAGGCCTCTAGGCAGAAGGAATTCATAAGCAATTTATGTAAACAGTTGAACTCAAACCTAGATCATCTTTCCTACAGGCGGTTTATTCGTTCCTGCAGTAAGATGTTCCTGCAGTGATAAAAAAATAAATAAATAAAATAAGAGTGAAAAGGGGGAGGGTCACCCTTCAGGACAGAGCTCTCTGGCCTGCGTCAGCCTCTTGTAGGAGAAATGGAGGATGGGGAAACCATAATTTCTCTTGATTTGTTAATCTTGGACTTTGGTTTATTTCCTCAGTAAAGCCTGTCCCTGAACTGATGCCATAGGGATGATGTGAAATTCATTTTTAATTCTGCTACACAACATTATGCTTTTTTTTTTTAAGAGTGATTTTCTAACATGACAGCAATAGTCAGTTAGGGATTCATTCCTTGTACCATCTTTTAGGAAATTGCAGCAGAGGCCAATAAGGGTACCCATGTGTGGAAGACATTCCTTATGGGAGCAAAGATAACCTCCTAGGAGGATTGGTGATTAGGGTCAGCTGGGGGTAAAGTGGAAGCATCTCTGGGGATGTGGGCAGATAATTGGAAGAGCAAGTGATTGGGAAGCCACAGTGATGGACACAAGAGTAATCCTGAGAGGGCAGTTTGTTCAGCTCTAGGAGAAGCTGCTGAAGCTGTGGTTGCACCATAGAAACATGAGCCACTGCTGCCCCTGAATGGCTGGTCATTGTGATGCTGTCTTGCCAATAATGGAAAATACCAAACTCATTCATTCTGCTTATTGGCTATTGACTTTGCTCTTCTCTCAGGCCTTTGAATGACATACTCACATTCAAACTACATCTTATCCCAAATGTCACGTTAAGAGAAGCCTTCATGGACCTTGTCTAAAGTAGCCTCTCTGAGTTACTGGCTAGCTGATCGTGTTAATTTATTCCAAAGCCTTCATCACAAGCTGTGATTACTTTGATTATCTTTGATTGAGTGATAGCTAATTTATTTAATTGTGTTTCCACTGGATCATCATTCTATGTTCGCTATAACTTTTACTGTGATCACTGCTGTATCCAGGGACTATTCATTGGACTCTCAACCTCATTCCACGCAACCCCACCTTTTTTAGATTTTATAGAAAACATGTAGAAAGGTCCTGTATTAGTCTGTCCTTGCATTGCTATAAAAAAATACCTGAGACTCGATAACTTAAAAAGAAAAGAGATTGAATTGACTCATGGTTCTGCAGGCTGTACAGAAAGCGTAGCAACTTCTGCTTCTGGGAAGACCTCAGGAAGCCTCCAATTATGGCAAAAGGCAAATGAGGAGCAAGGCATCTCACATGGCTGGAGTACGAATAAGAGAAAGAGGAGCAGGGAGTGGCTACACACTTGTAAACAACCAGACATTGTGAGAACTCACTCACTATTCTGACCATAGCAGCAAGTGGATCATGCTGAACCATTCACGAGAAATCTGCTCCCACGATCCAATCACCCCCTCCATTAGGCCCACCTTCAACACTGGGACTTACAATGTGACATGTGATTTGGTGAAGACACAGATCCAAACCATAACAGCCCCCTTAACTGTCCTACTATAAAATATATGTCGCTGCTCAACTTTAGAAAGTCAACAGAATGCTCAAATTATAACATAAAAGAGTAATAAAAGGAATGTATTATTATAAAAGCACATATTTTAATATGTAAATACATTCCATTTTTCAGAGTAGACTACAATAAACATATAAAATAATGTAATATCATATAATACAATGTAATATATAATGAAGGAGTTAGATTCCTGCACTTAATGAAAAAATCAAGACTGCAGTAGCCAAACACTGGTCTGTTTTTTATTGGAAGCTCTGATATCTTGGTAGTACTTTGGTATATAATAATTGATAAAGCTTGGAACAAACCAGAAGACAATCATTCTTCAGTTTATTTACTAACTTCACTTCTAAGGAAATCTCTACAAAACAATGTGTGTATTTTTATAGTTTTAAATTTTTAATTACAACATGTTACAAAAAGCAAAGGCCCAAACCTTGAGTCTACACCTTGACGGAATTTTACCTGTGTATACACGTGTCTATTCATCACTCAGGAGGACATAAAAATAAGTTCTGGGACCTTAGCTCCCTCATGACCTTCTCAGATATCTAGCACTCCAAATATAGCACTATTTTAATTGCTAATACCACAGATTAGTTGTACCTGTAATCTTTTGTTTATTGCTTATTTCTTCCACATTATGTCTATCTGAATTATTCACATTGTTGTGAATAGTTTTGGTTTATCATTTTCATTGCCATCTTGTATTCCACTCTGTAAATTTACAAGAACATATTGACCTGTTGATGAATAATCCAATTTGTTGCCAGTTTTGGCTCTTACACAGAATGCAGCTATGTATATTTTCTTAATATGTATTTTGGTAGACATAAACTTACTCATCTATTTTGCCTGTTTTGTAGGGCATAAGCATGCTTAACTTTGGAAGATATTGCCAAAATGGTTTCCAAAATGCCAGTGCCAAGTCACACTCCCATGAGAATGTGAGAAATTCTGTTTATTCAATATTCCAGTGAACATTTGGTATTGTCAGATTTTTATTAATTGCTGTCATTCTGGTGGAGTGTAGTAGAATCGGTTTTTTACTTATTTTGAAATATTGTTTACCAGCAATGGCTTTCAGTTTCATTCTCTAATATTATCAGTTGATGAACAGAAGTTCTTAAATTTAAGGAAGTCTGATTCATCACTTTAAAAATAGTAATTTTTTTGTTGCAGGATTATATAATTCTTTGACTACCCCAAATCATGAAGATATTCAGATATGTTTTGATATAGAAGCATTATTATTTTATCTTTATGTGTATATTTATGATTTATTATAATATAATTACCCTATACTGTGTGATATAGGCATCAAGATTAATTATTTTTATGGCCTAGTCATATTTATGGTAAAGACTATTCTTTCTTTTCAGAATGGACTCTCCATTCTGTTTAGGTCTACCTTTGAACCAATACCACTCTATCAATGTGTGTACCTTTAGAAATATAGAACAAAAGACACAACTAGTAAGCCAATAATGCAGAAAAATGTAACTATAAAAATATATTCAATTAACCAAAAGAAGACAGGAGAAGAGTAAAAGGGCCAAATTACAGATGGCACAAATAGTAAATAAATGTGACGTGGCAGATTTAAACTCATTTAAAGAGAGACATTGTCAGATTAAATAAAAAAATGAAAGATCCATCTGTAGATTGTCTATAGGAAACTCATCTTAAATATTAAAGACATAAGTTAAAAGATGAAATTAGATACACTGTGCAAATGCTAGTCAAAGGACAGCTGGAATATTTCAATTTATAGCAGACACAGTAAAGTGCAAGGAAGGCATTTCATAATGATAAACAGACAAATTCATCAAGAGAAACAAAATTTGGTCCAGCTATCGGATAGCAAACAACAGAGCTTCAAAATTGTCCCCAAATGAAGGGTGGCTTGGAAAGAGAATTAACATTAATTTTCTTCGACAGAATAGTCACAAAATTTAGACAGTGCTTTACCTTGTTACAGTTTTTAGGTATTTATACACTACAGAGAGTATGTTTTATGTTTGGAAAGCATTTGTGTCAGTCATGGTACCAACAGTAAACACAAAGCATGCTTACTTTAGAAACATTTATTTTCAAAATGTACTGTCTACAAAGATTAAATGCTACATAAGAAAGCAAAATGAGAGGCTAGGCGTGGTGGCTCAGGCCTGTAATCCCAGCACCTTGGGAGGCCAAGGCCTGTGGATCACAAGGTCAGGAGATGGAAACCATACTGGTTAACATGGTGAAACCTCATCTCTACTAAAAATACAAAAATTAGCTGGGCATGGTGGCAGGTGCCTGTAGTCCCAGCTACTCAGGAGGCTGAGGCAGGAGAATCCCTTGAACCCAGGAGGTGGAGGCTGCAGTGAGCTGAGATTGTGCCACTGTACTCCAGCCTGGGGACAGAGCAAGACTCCATCTAAAAAAAAAACAAAACAAAGCAAAAAAGAAAAAAAGAAAACAAAACAAAAAGAGATTGAGCAGGTACCTAAATATGGATGATGTTACTGCACTTTGCTGGAAGAGATGAGTAAATGGTTACTGGGACCCCAAAGTCACAATCAGATTTTACAAAGAGCAGAAGTGATATATGATTGATGGTTGCAACTAGCTCAATGTGACAACTCAAAAAAACATCTAGAGGTAGATATACCCATGCCTCAGTTTCTATTCTTCCCTCACGTTCCACCCACTCCCAATTTCTTTGCAAGTTTCCCTATTCATCAAAACCTGCTGGATACCAGATTGCACAGAAGCCTAATTAGTGTCCTAGTCAGAGAGCAGAGCAAAGAACAAAATTTGCATCTATTGAGGCAAGTGGAAAACTTACAGCATGGTGCTCATAAAGAGATAGAAAATAGGTTTTTTTACAAGAACAGAAATCCAAACACTGCAGATTCTCACCTAAAGTGGGAGCTGAACAATGAGAACACATGGACACAGGGAAGAGAACAACACACAGAGGCCTGTGGTGGGGATGGCTTGAGGGAAGGAGAGCATCAGGATAAATAACTAATGCATGTGGAGCTTAATCCCTAGGTGATGGGTTGACAGGTGCAGCAAACCACCATACACACATTTACCTATGTAACAGACCTGCACATTCTGTACATGTATCCTGGAACATAAAATAAAACAACATAAAAAAAAAGAAAATGCTTTTTTTTTAAACAAATTGAATACAAATTGTGTGTCATAGGTTGAAATATCCCTCAAAACTTCACATGCCCTGGTACCTCAGAATATGATCTTTTTAAATAATGGAGTCATTGCAAACATAATGAGTTAAGATAAGATCATACAGGTGTAGGGTGGACCCATAATTCAATATGACTGATATTCTTCTGAAAAGAGGAAATTTGTACACAAACACACAAATGGGGATAATAGCATGTAAAGAGTGGGTTATGCTGGCACAAGCTAAGGAACTACAAGAAGCTGGAAGAGACACCTGGAACAGATTCTTCCCTGGCATCTAAAAAGGAGCAAGGCCCGTATGCCCCTCAATCTTGGACTACGATTTAAATTTCAACATATTTTCCTCCATCGACAGAATTTCCAATACAGCACATATCTATGGGAATATGTAAAAATTGGGACACATAAATTGTGCCACTAAATATTAGAGGATTCATTAACAAATTCTGTACTGGGGGGGATCTTTAACCATGGGGCTGCTTGAATATAGTAATGCTTAGTGGTTGGTGTCAATGTGGCTAGGCCTTAGTACCCGGATAGTCAAGGAAACACTAATCCACATGTTACTAATCAATTGACTTTAATCAAAGAAACTGCACTCAGTAATGCAGCTGGGCCTCATCAAATTGGTTAAAAGGCCTTAAGAGTAAAAAAAAATTTTAAAATCCAATCCCCGCCCCAACCCATACACACAATGAGATTTCCTTGGAAGGAAAACCCTGCCTCAAAGCTGCAGCATTAAGTCCTTTCTAAATTTCCAGCCTATTGGCCTGACTTACGGATTTCGGATTAGCAGTCCACTATAATCATGTGAGCCAATTCCTTAGGGTATGTGCGTGTGTGTGTGTGTGTGTGTGTAATATACAATATATAATGCATATTATATATAAAATAAGAATGACAGAAATTTAGAAATATTTACGGAATTGAGTGTATATACATATATAATGTTTCTCTGGTGAATCCTACCTGGTACAGACGTTTCCTATTCTGTTATCTGGTGACACCGAATTGATATTGATGTTTTCCACTGCTTTTGAGGACAGGCTTATCTTTATTCTCCCTAATTTCCGAAAGTTAATTTATTATTGTGTTATAAATAAATAACCATGACGATCTTTTCATTTTGCTTTGAATTTCTTATAATGTCAGTCTCCTTATATATGTCTATTTCTCTTTTATAATTTTAGGACTCTCTCTCTCTCTCTCTCTCTGTCTGTCTCTCTTTTACTCTCCTCACAACAGCAGTAGAAGGAACTTGGAACCAGCTCAGTCTCCCTCATTTACCGTGGAGTGCTCAGTGTCAGCTCCTCCCAGTGACTGTGTGGAGAGTGGATCCAGATAACTCCTGCTCTTTTCTGTAACACTTTTTATCAAGGAAAGATAGGGCAAAGACTCATGAATCTAAAAAATTTCTCATTTATAGAAAGAGCACAGAACTGGGTCACAGGAGTTTTCTTAGCTTGTCCTGAAAGCAATTTTATATAAAATTCAAGATTACCATCACAACATAAAATGTCTAATGATGGAATCAGAAACTAACTTTCAGCTGGTAGATAGGTAATCATAGAAAGAACGCTCTATGAACTGATGCTGTTTTAATTGAAGTAGGAAAGCCGTCATATGAGAATAACTTACATACTTACAAAGATGACTAAAGTGTTACATTGTGCTGGAGATAATATTGGAAATAGATGTAAGTAATCCAGCCTCCTTTCCTTACCAGAGGGCCAGATTTTGGAAATCTGTTGATTAAAGACATCTGTGATAGAAACTGTTTTTGGACACAATCCTGGACTGTTTTTATATGATCTAAAGTCATGTTTATTTCCAATAAATGTTTTGATATTAATATTTTAATCACTTAAATGTCTTAACTAAATTGAGTGTAAAAAATCTTACTATAATCCAAACCAAAGTATAAACATCCTTGTATCTGTTGTTATTAATTATTACAACTTCTTAGAAGTAAAATAATTGAAGAATAGAAAGAGTAATGTGAAAGTATCTTTAATTTACTGTATTTTTCATCAACTGTAAATCTTTAGTCCCTTTTCTAATAAGAATTATGAAAGCAAATTTTTTTGACAAATGTGACTCTAATTTCTAGCAAGTAATTTCATGTATTTTACAATTTCTATAACTCTTCTTATTAAATTACCCTTAACCATAGGCATTCTGAACCTTCAGGCAGACAAAACTTTCTGTGTACCATCGTCCAACTGGTAAACACATCTCCATGTTATTGATGTAGTTTGTCTAGTTGTTGGTTCATTTGTCGGTTGGCTATTTTCATTCCTTAGACTCAGCTCAAATTCATTTATCTATTTTCTTAATTTTAAAATTGTGATGTTTTTGAATACTTATTCAGTCTCTGATAGAAAAAGCATCCATCATCGTTCAAAATGTGTAGGTTATGAACTTTAAATCCAAAGCAAAGTGACAGTAAGTTTTTAACTCTTCTAGAAATCAGTTCACAAACTAGCCACTTTTTCTCCCTAAGGTGCTCTTCATGATGTAAGTACTGGTTTCAAACTGGCATAGAATCTACCATTCTCTCCTTCTACCATTCACAGGTTTAAACAGCAGCGTTTGTAGCTTTAAAACAGTTAACAGTGATGATTTGTATTTTCAATTGTATTCTCATTTTCCTCCTTTGAATAAAGTACTAACAACATCATAATTCACACTATTTTGTTTCTGTGTGTTCACGTGTGTATATATATGTATATATACAAATCTACCTGTGTTCATACATGTGTGTATACATATATGTATATATACATATATATACAAGTCTATATACACATATATGTGTGTGTGTATATATATATATTTATATATATATACACATACACACACATCTACATACACAAGCACATGTGTATGTATAATAGAGTAACTCATACCGATTCCACATTTTATGTGATTTTCTTGATCTGTTTTCCAAGTATGAGGCTACAAGAAACTGGCTTGCCTCAATATTCCCTAAGCTAAGCACATCTTTCTTCTTGGGCCCTTTCTCTGGCAATTCTGAAATATTTCTTCCCTAAATCCACATTGGTTTCTTGTTTTCCTGTTTGATAGAAAATGTTTTTATATAATCGATACTTCCCTGCGATATGACTGAATTTTCTTTTATTCTTCTCAATCCCTGCTCCCAAATACTACTTTAAGTTCATAGTCTCATGTTTTCTTTTTTTATAATCTTGAAAGCCTTTGGTTTTTCTCCTCCATACATGTAATTCAAGAGAAAATGTCATTATAGAGTGAACTCTCAAAATGTATCCAAAAAGATTCTTAATAAAATCAATGTGATAGTAAAGATGCCACCAGCTCTAAGTTTTATAAAACATCATAACTGTTGATTAGATATGATAGCCAGTTATTATCACTTAATTCAATGCAGGACATTTTCTGTGGTAGAAAATCCTTCTCGCTGCAGAACTACTGTAATCTTCTCCAGAAAGCAAACTAAAGTAAAACATCTGAGTAAAGCACATCTTTTGGAGGAAAGATTACCCACTTTTCTGTAAGAAAACATACTCTCCTTTTCATAGAGTGACACAGTCAATAAGCGTTCCATGGATAGTTAACAGTCTCACTGAAGCCTGTGATATTTCTACTACTTGTGCAGAATGCTTAGAAATCGATTCTTTTCAACATCAAGATATTTTGTTATTTTCAGGAAAATAAAAGGTCAGAGCAGGAAGATAAGTATGTGTTGAAGTAATTCAAGGAAACTACAGACTGCAGAAGAAGAAGAAATGAATCTGAAGAAGAGCCGTGCACAGAACTTACAGCAAAACATATGCAAAAGAGCACCAGATGCTTCCCTGCACTGAGAGCTCATTCTAGCTGCAGCATTTATATAATGCTCCTCTCTGGAGTAATCTGGTCTAACTGCACTATGTTTCTTAGCACCATAAGAATTCTTAATTGTTTGTCCCTTTTCTCTTAGTCTTCATTCACATCCATCTGATAACCAGACTTCAGCAATGAAGAGAGAAGGTCTAAGGAGAGACCAGGCCATCACATGGAAGGAACACTTGGCTCACAGTCTTCTGCAAAGCAGAGGACTCACTCTCTGATTCCATGGTTGATTTTAGCTCTCCATTTAAATCTAGAATAGTCAGAAGATCACATGGGCCTAGTACAAAGGGACTGTATGACCAACTATTCTTGTTCTTATAATCAAAGCTGAAAATTTATATTTTGGGAAAATTGTCATTGGTTCCTTTAAACATTTAACAAACCTTTTTGTATTCATGTTATTTATTTTACTTTTTCAACTGCTTTTTATAGAAAGAAAGCCTTAGGAACCAGAAAATCACTTTTGTTTTTCATTTTAATTTTGATCTAGTAAGAAAATCTCAGAAACTGTGCTATAAATGCTGTAGCGTATTACAGAAGCTTAGGAAGTTTTTCTTATTAACTTATGTCAGACAGCCTTTGACTTTGTCTCTGTTTAATGTGGGAAGTAACTCAGGGAGTGTATGGTATATTTATTAAATGGAATTTTAAAATCATAACTAGGATTCTTGGAACACAGAGCACGATATTTATGTGTTATATCAAAATATCCCACAAGCCAATTATACCATGGTTTATAATTATACATTTTCACTAATATTTATTCCTCCAGTATTCTTACTTGTAGTAGGACCCACTCATTTCTAGAAGCTGGGTATTTGCTAAGGATGCTAATTTTGTTACACACTCACCAGGAGAGGAGAGAACTAGGCAGGGATTCTATGTATTAAGAAACTACACACAAACAAAGGAAATCAGAAAAATTCATGAACAAATATTTGCAGACATTAATCTAGTGAAAACACTTCTCTACACCCACTGTCACCTAAAGTAATAGGGAATAAACCCAAGATTCCTGCTCATACTTTCCCCCCAAACCAGATATGTTAACTCTCAGACTTGCTAGCAGATAGGGTCTCCTGTGGTCAATAACTGTCTCATTTCCACTTTTGAGTGTCATAAAGACAGGTTTTAATGGGCAAATACAAAAACACAACACAACTTAGCTGAAAGCAAGCCTGAAAATGCACAGTTTAGGTTTCAATATTCTGTATTATAGGAAGACATGTAGAAGTAGTTTGAAAACAGTTATTGAGTGTGACTTCCACAGTAATCTATACGTCAGTTGTTGTCACCTATACTTTGAATTTTAAATATATGTGGCTTGAATTTCATACACTCTAACTTACAGAAGTTCAATGGCTTCTCCACATTTTGTGAATTCCTAGGGGTTTAAATTCTCTGGGACACCCATTAGTTTGATGATATACTGTTTCCATTGAAGAACTGGTGCTCATTTCAACCTGTATCCCGAGAGTTCTGCATCTCTGAGTTGATCTAGAATTGAATCAAAGTCTCAATCACTATGCATGCCTACATTTGTGTATTTTAATATTCTTCTAGTATTTTGGTATATTTGAGAGGGGTTATGTAATTAAATTATGTTTTGCTTCAGCTCCTACTACCATCACCAATTCCTTCAACCCAGCTGGTCTCAGAAGACATGTTACTACACCAACACACTCACAAATTCCCACTCATTTCTTATTTATCGGTGTTTACCTATCTTTTCAGATAACCCTAGCTCATTCCAGATATATTCAGAAACCTCAAGTCTAAAACAATATCTATTCCAAAACTAGACAGGCCTCCTCCTGGAAATAATTCTGTATCCATCTCTTAAAATATTGATATCTCCTCAATACAGACATAAAGCCTCATCAGAAAAAATGATTTGATAACAATAATTTTAAAATAAATTAGTAGGCCAGGTGTGATGTCTCACACCTGTAATCCCAGCACTTTGAGAGGCTGAGGCGAGCAGATCACCTGAAGTCAGGAGTTCAAGACCAGCCTGGCCAACATGACAAAACCATATCTCTACTAAAAATACAACAATTAGCCATTTGTGTTGGCAGACACCTGTAATTCCAGCTACTTGGGAGGCTGAGGCAGGAAGAATCGCTTGAACCCAGGAGGCGGAGGTTGCAGTGAGCCAAGATCACGCCATTGCACTCCAGCCTGGGTGACAGACTGAGACTCGTCTCAATAAATAAATAAATAAAGTAATAATAACAATTCTCATTATAGAAGATTTAAAAAAGTGTAAAATATAATTCTTCCCCCAAAATTGCTAATAGTCTCTCTTAAGAACTAAAATACACGTGAGAACAAATAAACTTACAACAGGTAACATGAAAAATAGTAAGAGTAGCACATATATGATGTACTACTAGAGTTTAACAAAATGGAGATATTAATATGGTGAAAATGCTGATCGATCATTGCCAAAGGAATATATATACCTATTAACTTGCTCTTCCATCCCATAGACCTGTTCCAATAAAGCATCAAGTGAAGCAAATCTTTCTTCATAAAATTAAGGCTTGATATGCACAAATCATAATATTCCCCAATTAATTTGAAAAGCAAGAGAAAGTATTTTCCAAACTAAAATAGTTGTATATGATAATTTGTTTGATGTTTGGTATTTCAACACATTATAAGCACCTGCAATAAATTCCACTTAAATGTATCTTTAGCTTGCATATTATTTAATAAGACAAGTGCTGGTCAGAATTCTGATGATGAAGGGTATTATCATGAACTGTCGACAATTAAAATTCAAGGGTTTTAATTCAGATTTCTCTTTACTTGTGTATTAATTATTAAAAAGTTATTGGATTCAATAAGTAATACAGACTCTGAATCCTTTTTGTGTGGGATCGGTCAGAGTGGTGGGAAAAACTATAGAGAAAGAACACAAACCTTCTGAAAGGTCTGAAGGTTCTGCAGAGCCTGGTGGCAGAATAGTTGAAGTCAGTTGTTCTATAACCCAGGGGCAGAGGGCAAGGAGTAGGTACAAGGGAGTGTAGGGGAGTTTATCTTAAACAGTCTTGTTTACTTATGTTGACCAGGAACTGACCTTTGATCTTCTGCACATGTGATATTCTCGGCAAAGGGAACAATAAATGTTAATTACCTACAGGTTACATTTGCTCCAGGCTTTTGGCATTGTGCCTGCACTGAATAAAAGCAGCTCCAGCTTCTCAGGGCTGCTCTCTGGCCACTAGAGCCAGGTGGCCACTTAGCTGCTTTTACGCTGCATACCTGTTTCTGAGTACTCATTTCATCCGTCAGCCAGGTTCTGCTGGACAGACCTAACACCTTTTAACATTCTAATTGTTTAAATAGTTTATCAGTTTATACAGAATTCTGTTGATCTCATATAAGAAATGCTTATGTGATTTTCATGTTGTATTATTTGCTCTTTCAACTCTAGGACATTGTTCAGTTCACCTTTATTCCCATTGTGTCTTTATTGAGATTTGCATATAGAGTTACTCAAAACAAAAGCATTCAAAGAGTCACAAATGCATGGAGAAAATAACCAGTTGTTGAGAAAGGGAGAAAAGCATGTAGTTGATTCATGTGTGTCTTTTTATTCATTGATTGTTACTATTATTGTAATTGATCCTAATGGAACAATGGAACAATAGAAAACATAAACCTGCTCCCTTCAGAGCACCAGCGAATGCCTGATACATTTTCCACTAGAGCTTTTGTAGGCTTTTATCTGCTGGATTTCTTATTCTGTTTGTCTCGTTCAATGACTTATCTTTGTGGATCACCTTTAAAATGTCAGTGTCTTCTACGTTTCTGCTTTTGGTCCTTTATTATTATTATTCTTGTTCTTTTTGGACTCTTGGGTAGCTATCATAAATTATTTCCTAAATTCAGTTTAAACAACTGTCATAAGTACCAGAAACGCACTTAGTAAACAATTATGAGAATCTACATTGATACGTCCATCAGAAACGCAACATTATCATTTCCCAGACCACAATACACCTTTTTATCTCCATCATTACTCAGCATCAAGATAAACTCGTAATCTTTGTCTTCTCACTCAACATTCAATCATTTATGAAACCTTGTACACTTCATCTAAAAACTGTTTGAACATTTTCTCTCATCTCCATTCCCACAGCTAATGCCTTTGTAAAAATCTCCTACTATCTCTCGTTGCCACAGAATATTCTTTCTAAAGCATTACTATTATTATTCTCAATGATATTATTTCTTTTCTTAGGTTTTATTTTTTATTTATTTTTATTTTTTAATTTTACTTTGAGTTCTGGGATATATGTGCAGAACACGCAGGTTTGTCACATAGGTGTACATGTGCCATGGTGGTTTGCTGCACCTGTCAACCCATCATCTAGGTTTTAAGCTCTGCATGCATTAGGTATTTGTCTTAATGCTCTCCCTCCCCTTCTTCTCAGCCTCCACAGGTCCCAGTATGTGATGTTCTCTTCCCTGTGTCCATGTGTTCTCATTGTTCAACTCCCACTTATGAGTGAAAACATGCAGTGTTTAGTTTTCTGTTCCTGTGTCAGTTTGCTGAGAATGATGGTTTCCAGCTTCATCCATGTCCCTGAAAAGGACATGAACTCATCCTTTTTATGACAGCACAATGATATTATATTTTCTAAAGCATTATTCTTTCCACAAATATTTTTTCTAAAGTATAATTATATGATTATCATGATTTTAATTCTATAATTTTTTCCACAAAATTTTAGGAAAAATATATGGTATTGGAAATAAAAACATACCCTCATTACATTGTTTTCTCTCACTCTGATCTCTTAATGTAAAATGCAACATCATTTTTGATGTGGCATCTTCATTCTAACCTACCTTCTATGCCTACTTCAGTGCCCTATATTCTATCTATAGCCTGTGAACCCAAAACTCAGCTCAAATATTCTCTTCCTTTTCATTTTATTTTATTTTTTCCTCTCTTTTGAAATCTTCTTATACATAATTTTTCACTATGTTCACAACACCTGTATGCTCATCTTCCAATATGTTTTTGACTTTTCGATTTCTATGATTCTTAGTGCTCTAATCTTATTGCGAACTTGTTCGTATTAATCATTATAATTATGTAAATTTTATACAATTAAAAATATATAATTTTCCTATTAGATTGGACAACTTGAAGACAGGAAAAATTTAAATTATATATTTAAATTTCCAGCTCCTAGTAATTACTTGGAATGTTAGGTATTAATAATATTTTTGAAATACATTAATTTATGAGAATAATGTTTTCTATAAAACTTTTCTAGTCTTCAAATAAATAACCTTTCTCTTTGTATGTACTAAATCCCCTATGAAAGCTTTTGCCCCCTTCTCATTTCCTTTGTGACCTAATATATTAAGGGTTCTCTCTCTTACTTGCTTTTTCAAGTTATCTTTTTCAAGTTCTTTCCCTTATCCATAGAAATATACTCTTCAACAGATTAACTAAAACAAGGGATTGGGATCTCTGATCCTCAAAGTATGCAAAATATTAGTGCCCCTCTCTCTCTCTCCTCTTTTCTTTTTTGTGCCAAATTTCTTGTAAAAAATAATCTTTGCTCTCTATGAATCTTTTCATCTCTGAGGGTTCCAAGCTGGTGAGCACAACAAGCCCAGGAAATCCATGCAATCTTGCATATTGGTGCCACTGAAAATTTATGATCTGCAGGCACAGCTGGGGCCTCAGGGAAGCTCTATCAACCTTCTCTTTCCACTTGGTCAACTTACCCTCTAATGGAACTCAGTACCTATTCCTATTCTGCATAGTTCTCCAACAGCCCTCCTCCTAATACCTCCTACCATTCACCTTTACTCCTAACACATGGCTCCAGTGGTTGTCAAACTCACTGTTTCTCCCTCCCACTAGCCCCTGTAAACACCATTCTACTTTCTATCTCAATGATTTTGACTACTTTAAGGACCTCATGTAAGTGGAATCATCTATCATTTGTCTTTTGGGTACTGGCCTATTTCACTTAGCACAACACCCTCAAGGTTCATTTATGATGTAGCTCAATGCAGAATTTTCAACTCTTTCTAAACACTGAATAACATTTCACTGTCTGTACATACCAACTTTTAAAATTCCATTTATCTATCAATGGAAACAGGCTGCTTCCATGATTTAGCTATTTTGAATAATTCTACTATGAACATAGATGTAAAAGAATCTCTTCAAGACCCTCCTTTCAATTCTTTTGCATATATGTACAGTAGTGGAATTGCTGGAACATATGGCAATTCTAGTTTCCTTTTTTTGAGAAATTGTCATACTGTTTTCCACAGCAGCTATTCCATTTTTCATCCCAACCAATAGTGCAAGAGGTCTAATTTCTCTCCATCTCATAACCTCACCAACAGTTATAATCTTCTGTTTGTTTGCTTTTCATAGCAACTATCCTAATATTTTTGAGGTGACCTCTCACTACAGATTTGATTTGAATTTCCCTGATTGTGTAGTGGTATTAAGCATCTTTTCATGTGCTTATTAGGAATTTACTTATCTTCTTCAGAGGAAAGTTTATTCAAATGTCTTGCCCGTTTTTGAATTAGGTTGTTTCTTTGGAGTTGTTGAATTTTAGGAATTGTCTATGTATTTTAGATCCTAATTCCTTAACAGATAATATGATGTGCAAATATTTTCTTTCATTTTGTGGGTTGCTTTTGCATTCAATTGACAGTAACTTCTGATGCACAATTTAAAAAAATTATAAATTTCAATTTTAACTATTTTTTCCTTTGTTTCCAATGGTTTTGATGCATATCCACAAAATAATTGACACATCCTATGTCATGAAGCTTTGGCCATAGTTTTTGTCTAAGACCTCTATAGATCTAGAACATACAGTTAGGTGACATTTGTTTACTGGATCAATAGATCATAGATTGAGTTAATTTTTGCATATGCGATTAGGTAAGAGTCCAACATTGTTTTGTTTGTTTGCATGTTGATATCCAGTTTTTCTTCACCCTTTGTTGAAAAACTTTTTTTATTCTCTAAGTTCAAAATTACTTGCTAACACATGAAAGGGTTTATTTGTATAGTCTCGTCATTATGTTAGTGTATATACATGTGTGTATGTGTGTGTGTGTGCCTATAGTGTTTTAATTACTGTGGATTTGTAGTAATTTTTGAAATCAGGATTTGTGAGTCCTCCAGTTTTGTTCTTCCATTTTAGAATTGTTTTGCCTACTAAGGATACCTAAAGATTCCATATAAATTTTAAAAAAAATGTTTTTCTATTTCTGCAGAAAAATAAGCAATTGGGTTTTTGACAAGGGTTGCATTAAATCTGATCACTTTAGATAATATTGATATTTTTAAAATAGTTAAGTTTTCCAATCCATGAACTTTTTTTCATTTATTTATGTCTTCTTTAATTTCATTCAGCAATGTTTGTATTTTCATTGTATAAGACCTTATCTTCCTTAGTTACATCAATCCTTACATATTTTATTATTTTTGATGTTAGTATAAATGAAATTGTTTTCTTAATTTCCTTCTGATTTATGTTACTTTTACATAAAGCAACTGATTTTTTCTTGTTGACTTAGTACCCTGCTTCTTTTCTGGATTTGTTTATTTGTTCCGATATATTTTATTTTGTGGAACCTTTAGTTTTGTTGTTTTCCTCATGTAAGTTCATATCCTCTGCAAACAAAGATAATGTTACTTCCTCATTTTATTTTGATGTCTTTTTAATTGCCTAATTGCTCTGGCTAATACTTTGATACAATATTGAATAGAAGTGAAGAAAGTATGTATACTTGTCTTACTCCTGATAGTAAAGGAAAAGCTTTCAGTCTTTTGTCATTAAATCTGATATTCCCTGTGAGTTTCTCACATCTAGATTTTATTGTTAGTTTTCTTCTATTTCTAATGTATTGAATTATTTATCATGAAAAGATAATAAATTTCATTTATTTTTTCCTCTTCATTATTTTAATACGGTATATTAAATTGCATGTTTTTTAGTGGTAAACTATTACTGCATTTCAGAAATAAATCTCACTTGGTCATATTGTATAAGCATTTTAATATGCTGCTAACTTGGGTTTGCTACTATTGTAGTGTCACAACCTACAGGCTTTAGTATTAGGATAATACTGGTCTCATATAACACGTTATAGAGTGTTTTCTTCTAAAGTTTTTAAAAATTTTTGAGAAAGACTGGTGTTAGTTCACTAATTTTTTTGTAGCTTTTACCAATAAAGCCATGAAGCATTTTGTTCATGAGAGATTTTTGATTACTAACTCAATCTCCCTCCTGGTTACATTTCTGTTTAGAATTTCTATTTTTTTTGTGTGTGTGGTTTGCTTTTGGTCAGTTTTGTGTTTTTAGAAATGCGTCTATTTCATCTATATTATCAATTGTCTTGATAATTTTATTCAAATTCTCATGATACTCTCTTATTCTCCTTTTCATTCCTATAAAATCTCTAGTAAAGTCTGCCCTTTCATTACTCATTTTATTTATTTTAGTATTTTCTATTTTTTCTTAGTATATCTAGCTAAAGGTATGTTAATTTTGTCAATTATTTTACAGAGCCAATTTTTGGTTTCTTACATTTTTAATATTATTTTTCTCTCATCTCTTTTGTTTATAGTTGCTCCAATTTTTTATATTCTTTATTAAGCTAGCTTTGGGTTTAGTTTGTTCTTCCCTTTCTAGTTTCTTAAGTCATAAGTTTAATGTGCTAAATTGATCACACTTTTAAAAAAAATGTAATCATTTATAGCTATACCTTCTTCTCTACCATTGCATTCTCTATGTCCTATAAGTTTTGGTATGTTGTGTTTTTATTTTTAGGTGTCTCAAAGTATTTTCCATTTTGGGGGAGATTTATGGCCTAATGTGATCTATCCTAGAATATGTCCTAGGTGCACTTGAGAAGAATGTGTATTATACTGTTGGCTACAGTATTCTTGTATGCCTGCTATGTCTGGTTCTTTCAAGGTCATTTAATAATTCTATTTTTTAACTTATCTTTTGACTAATTCTTCTAGCCATTGTGGATAATGGGCTATTAAAGTCTTCAACTATTATTTTAGAACTATTTCTCCCTTCAATTCTATTAATTTTTGCTTCATATATTTTATGGTCTGCTTTTTGAAAAGGGTATATTTTTATAATTATTAAATATTGTTGATTTACTAAAACTGCACTATTATGTAACAGTCTTCTTTGTCTCTTGTGAACTTTCTTAACTAAAGTTTATTTTGTTTGTTGTTAATATGGCCATACCTGCTCTCTTTGTTAATTATTTGCATAAAATACATTTTTCCAACCTTTAACTTTCCATTAATATCTTTGATTCTAAAGTTAGTCTCTTGTAGATAACATACAAGTGGATTATGTTTTTATCTATTCTGCCACTCTCTGTCTTTCAATTAGTGAGTTTAATTTACTTACATTTAAATTACTGAGGAAGGGAGACTTACTTCTGTAATTTTTCTGCTTGTATTCTGTCTGCTTTATGACTTTTTGTTTCACATTGCCTGCATTATTGTCTTCTTTTGCTCTTAGCTGATTTTTTGTAACAAAACATTTAAACTCCATTGTCATTTTCTTTTGAATAATCCTATAGCTACAATCTTTGTGGTTACCATGGGGACAATAACATCCTAAAGATACAAGAGTAACTTGAACCTACATAAGCTTAGCTTCAATAGCATACAATAACTGTTCTTGTAAAAGGTCTATCCTATCCCCCTGGGTTTTTGATGTTGCAAAATTGCTTCTTTATACATTGTGTACCCCCAAAACATAAACTAATAACTTTGTAATGCATTAGTCTCTTCAATTATGTAGAAAACAAAACTTGAAGTTATAAACCAAAGTTACAATAATCATTTAGAAATGAACAGGTAGAGTTATACACTCCTGTACAATAATACACATTTTTTAATTGCCCATATATTTACCTTGACTGAGATTTTTCTTTTTCATTTGGCAATGAATTACTGCTGTCCTTTTATTTCAGACTGCATGACTCCTTCTAGCATTTCTTGCAGGAAGGTCAAGTGTTTAAAAATAATAATAAAAGCAAATCCCTTTAAGCTTTTGTTTAACTGAAAATGTCTTAATCTATTTCTCACTTTGAAGAACAGTTTTCCTAGATATGGGATTCTTGGTTGACAGTTTTTTTTTTCTTTTAGCACTTTGCATATACCATCCCACTGCATTCCAGGCTTCTAAGGTTCTTATGAGAAATCTGCTAATAATCTTATTGAGAATTCATTGTATATGACTTTGCCTTTCTCTTGATGCTTTCAGAAGTCTGTTTTTATTTTTGGCATTTAAAAGTTTGACTGTGATGTCTTGTTATGAGTCATCTCATCATCAAGATGAGTCATCATGTTTGAGATCATCCTACTCAAAATTCATTGAGCTTCCTGTATATTTATATTCATGTTTTTCATAAAATTTGTGAGGTTTTCAGTAATTATTTATTTCAATATTCTCTGTCTCTTTCTCCCTCTCTTGTCCTCAACATTTTCACAGTGCGTATGTTGGTCTACCTCACTGTGTCTCATAGGTCCCTTATGCTCTGTTCACTTTTCTTCAATCTTTCTGTTTTCTCAGACTCAATAAATTTTATTATCCTAACTTCCAGTTCTCTGATTCTTTATTCCACCTATTCAAATCTGTCTTTTAACCCCTTTTTTAGAGTTTTCATTTCTGTATTATATTTTTGACTCTAATATTTGTTTTTTATTTATTTTTAGGTTTTCTAATTCATTATTGATATTTTCATCAAATATTGCATTATCTTCTTTACTTTGTCCACACCTTCTTTCAGTTCCTTGAGCATCTTTAAGATAGTTTTAATATTTTTGCCTAGCAGATCTGCCTTCAATTCTTTCTCAGGGACAGTTTTTATTTTTGTTTTGTTTTGTTTACCTTTGAGACCATATTTTCCTTTCCTTTGTATGCCTTGAGATTTCTTGTTTACAACTAAATATTTGAATCTAAAAATGTAGTAACTCAGGAAATCAGATCATCCCCTTCCCTGATAGTTGGCTGTTTTCTGTTTTGTTTTTGGTTTTCATTTTTTTCCTTTGGATTTGTTTGACTGTTACAAAGATCATCCCATTGTGTAAACACAATACTTCTCAAGTATTTTCTGAGCCTACTTCTTTTCTTGGGCATGCTTAGTAACTTTCTAATTTTATCCTGATATCCTAGTCTTCACTGTCTAGCTCCTAAATAGAAACAGAAAAAAAAAAAAGGAAGAAGGAAAAAGGTCCTACCCCTATGAATCTCCTGAAAGACACATTACTTAGAGAGGGAGGGGCTTGCAACATTGAGGGAAGCTGTGGCAACAATGGCTACTATCTCTCTTGTGCTATTCTGTGATTAGCAATCAGTGATCATAGCACAGATCTCCAATATTGGAAGGCAGGGTCATTTTTTTCTAACCTTGGCCGCCACACACTATATGCAATCTATTCTAGAAATACATGCACAGCTGCCTGCCATAGGGCTTAAGAGTGGGATGCTAACTGTTACTGTGTTAAGAGCTTAAATGGACCAAATTAACTACAAATTAACCATCTAAGTTGTCACTGGAAATTGTAAGCCTTCAATAGACTCTAGAGTTCTAAAATAGTTACATTAGTCAGATTCTGCCAGTGCAATTTTTGTCTACAGAGCAGAGACAGATTTTTGATACATCCTACTATGCCATCTTCCTAGAATCCCAACCTTTAGTTTTAATTTGATTTAGTTTTATTCTTTCCACCTACTGTTTCACAAATTAATATCCAGATTATTAGTTTCTGTTATATTACCTGCTGGTTCCTGAAAACTCAACATTATAAAGAGTATGGGCTTTGGAATTCAATAGACACTTATTGATTTTGTGTCATTAGACAAGGTAATCATCTTGCTTAAGCTTACTTTATATGTAAAATGGGATGATATTTATTTTATAGAGTTTTGCATGTTAAATAAAACAATTTTTGGAGAATTCTTAGCTGAGTACTTGTCATGTGGTGGTTATTCTATTATTGCAAACATGGGAATAATTTTATTGTTTTCCACTGAACACACATTTATTGAACAACTAATATATTCCAGGTACAATTCCTGAAAATGCTGGGGGGTAAGTGTTGTACAAAACCAGTTCTTTTCCATCATAAAGCTTATAGTGTAGTGGAAAATACACATAAGAACAACAACAAAACAAATTTAACTAGAGATAAATATTATGACAGAAAAAAACTGAGATGGAATGTAAATAAGCATGCTATTTATCATTCACTTTTTTTTTTTCAGTCATCCACCTAGGTTGAAAATGTAAAGCCTTCCTAAGCTGCACCTCTTCTTATTAGGTTGCAAAGTCATGCAGAGACCTCATTTCAGAATGCTTTTTAATATTAATTCATTCTGCTAATTTCCAACATCAGCACACTGATTCTACCCATTATTACTTGTAAGGGAGACCTTGGCAAATTTCTCCCTAGTGATTGTTGACTTTCAATGGGGTCCCATTCTAGTACTAAAGTGACACGATTTTGTATATAGAGATTCCCAAAGCATACTTACAAGTTTAGCACATTTCTGTTTAAAAACATAAAACTGAAATGCTCTCAACTACCCAATTGCTGTCAGCCTGGCATCCAAAGCCTTACATGTTATGAGGATTTCCCTTTTTGTCCTTTACCTTCATAGGCCTAACGTGTTTGGCCACACATCTCATCTTTGCTGTTTCTCCAACACCCCTCTCCCATCACCCACCTCCATTAACATTTTACTTTTGCTGCTGTTGTTCCTCCCCTCACCACTGCCATTTTCTTCTCCCTATAAGTTACCTTGTATTCTCTTTGATAAGGATCACTGCAAGGCTATCTTTTTTTACAGGGTCTTTCTGTTGTTTCAGAGGAGGCGTGATTTATTTTAACTACTTGTTGCTCTTTGAACTGCTATTGAAGAAAGCAGGTAAATTACTCTCTCTTGTGTTTTGCTTACTTGAGAATTCCTTATCTACCTACCAGATTGTAAACTCCTGGATGACTGACTACCCAAACTACACTACACTGAAAATACAAAAAACACAAGGTAGCCTGTTCTCTCCTTTACTTAATTACTTTTCTATAACTGAGAATATACGGCTGTCTGATGTAAAGAGTTGCTCAATATATATTTGCTGAACTGAGTCAATTAAATCAAAGAAGTGTGTCTCTGATAGGTGTTACAACACTTCCCAATTTGGACTTTAATTGAGTGTAACTTCATGATTGTGCATACCTTATGGCTTTTCCAGTCTTCATTTACAAGATGCTTTAGCACATATTATAAATTTTTATTTGTATTATATGATGCTGAAGGTTGGAGATACAATGACTACTGCCTGGAATTTAATGCCAGGTGGGAATTAAAGCAGTTAAAGATTCTTATACAGTTTCCTTTAATGAATACAGAAATGCAGTATTCCAAAGAAAATGTAACTAAAAGGTTACTTGACCAAGCAGTGTGAAACTGAGATAAGCAACCACCTCCTTATTAGAAACTGAGAAAGACTACATATCTAGGGTTTGGCTAATGTGACCCCATATGCTCTTTTCTTTTTCTTTTGCTTTTTTGCTCCCCTGCCCCCCACCCCCTCAAGCACGTGGGAAATGAGAAACCAGCCTGGTCTTCAATAGCTTGCTTTGTGCTTCTTTACTATGGTCAGTTCACAGCAGTTGAGGGATGAATGTTTCACTTTAAGAAGAAAATCTTCTTAACTTTGAAGGGATGAATCAGGTGTCAATGCTCTATTTGATACATTCAGAAGGATCCTTTTGTAGATTAATGCCTTAGAATTGAAAAAATGTTTATATGTTGAAGTCTGACTCAGACCCTGGTTCAAAAATATCTACAAACATCACCTCTTGTTCCTTAGGAGGAACAAAATTATTTACCGTGATGTTTCTAAAATAAAATAGATAACTTTTAAAATAAATCATTATAATGAGATGTTCTTTAATCCTAGTAATACGGGCTACTGGAGGCATTGTTTATAGCAAAAAGCATTTGTCAGTATATATAACTTTGTTACTGAATATATTCTTACATGTTTGAATGAGAAAGATCCTATCACACATTGCTACTCTGCAGCAATTTTTATATGATAATAGATAGCAGGTGAGGATGTATAATTATAAGTTATCAGCTGGTTAAGAAGGGGTAAATTTTTAAAATGCAAACATCAGCAATAACACTAAGCTTGCTTTAAGCCTCTACTCTCTCAAGCCCTATCTCTAAGGGAGATAAAATAATGAAAAATACTTGGCTAAACTGCTGGCAAAACTCTTATTGTTTGTATCACTCTTGGAAAAGACTCTTGGGACCAGCAGTGGAATCCTTGCTATTGATTGGCTGGTTAAATAGGGGACTATTAGCTTCAGACAGGCTAGATTGATTATACAGCAGCAGCAGGAGCTGAGACTCCGAGCTGAGCGAGCGTCAGGGTGAAAAGGAAAGAGAGAGAGAAAGAGAGGGTGAGAGAGAGAGAGAGAGAGAGAAAGAGAGGGTGAGAGAGAGAGAGAAAGAGAGAGAGAGAGGAACGCAAGGTGCGGAGGAAGCCAGTGCTATGTGACTGCTTGTGCCCGATAATCTTGCTCTGTAGCTCCCTCAGTGTACAACTTACTGAGGTGCCTTTCTTTTTACAAGAGGATGTCAGCTCTGAGCTCCAGCAGGAAATAACAGACTTCACCTTGGAATAGCTCATCATACTCCTGCATCATTAAAGCGGATTTTGAAAAGGAAACAAAAATCAAGTCCCTCTTCCAGCTCCACTGTGTTCCAGCATTGAACAGGAACAATTTCATGCTCCAGGTAAGGAAATTAAATTTTTATCTCTGGATTCCTTTTTAATCATTAACAGCAAAATACATCATAGCTTTGCATGTTTTTAAAACTGAGTTTGCAGTGATGCATTAAAGTTAATTCTATACACAAGTGTGTGGATTTAGAAATGTGGAAATGCATACTGTGTTTATATTAATATATTTGCCTTTTAAAAAATGTCCAGGTACAGATTTTTTTTCAAAAATAAGACCACTACATCATAAGTTTCTGTAGCAGATACTCCATGTAAAGAAGAAAAATAAGCCGAGTTCATATTACAAAGTACTTTTTTTGTGACAACCTTACAGTATTTTCATAAATATTGTTTTTAGCTGTTAAACAACTTTAGTAAATAATAGCATATCAAGAAAAGATCATTATCAATTATATTTTATGCAAACAGATGCTATCATATGCTTTTCAGTGATAGTGGTTGTTTTTTCTGAATGTGGTTTTTTTTATTGCAGTTTTAACTCCTCAATACAAACATAATATTTCTTAAATGATGTGACATTAGACTGCCCTCTTATTGTTGCTACTGATGGTCAGCATTTGTTCCTAAGAAAGTATTGAGCTAAGGCAAAGAAATATGACTCTGGAGATGTTAAGCTATTTTAGAGTTCATTGCTTACCTGCAGTAGCATCAGTTAATGTTTTGAGTGTCAAGGATGCTATGTGTGGGTTAAGCATCTGAATATATGGGAACTTTGCACATATTTAAATCCTCTGCTGTGAAGAATAGATTTTTTAAAAATGATATCTGAGGAAATTGATGGGATGGATTGGAAATAATGAGCTGGGGCAATGCAGTCCTGATGTATTTGATTGACCTTAGTTTTATAGGTCACAGATATCAACTGCTAAGGAGAAAACACTGTGACAGAAAGGATTTATTTAATGCTTAAACTCAAATGGTTTGTGACATTTGTATGTCAATTTATTTGCTTTTGGATTAATTAAGAGATATTTTACTCCAAAAAAATTGCTCTGACAGTCCTCTTGAGTGAAGTTCCCTGAGTCACTCCTCTAATCAAAGAACAAACTGCCATCTGTGATAAGTCAGCAAAAGTTTTTAATATGTTGTTCAATGTTTCAGACAAGAACACAGTTGCCAACCTTATTGGTAGCCAGTATTTCTGAATCTATAATTATTATCTATTCTAAATAGTTGTTTTTTGTGTTTTATTCAGCCTTGTTTATATTTTAAATAAAATGTATATTTGAAAAACATAATTTTTATGACATTCATTTTGTCTTCTGAATGCAAGATGATATTTAGATGCTTCCTAATAAAGCAAGTATTATTACAGCTACCTTGGTATTCTATTGATGTAACTATATCAGAAGTGAATAATTGAATTGTTAACATAAATTTTGGAAAGTACAGTTGGTCTTAAGAAGTGGAGGTATGGATTAAATAATAGTGATGTTTTTGTTTTTAAATTGAGTCATTTGTTTGGAAAAAACTATATATGTTTCTTTTAAGTATTATATTTGGGAAACAAATGCCAAATCATTAGCTCAGAATGGTGACCGGCACTGTAGACCCTATATTTATGCATATAGTTGCAAAGTCACACATGGAATTTGTTTTAAATCTATTTTAACCTTGTTTAGTTATTGTTTTGCTTATATCAAGTATGCTTTTAATAATTGTATTCAAAATTATATTTTAACCATTCCATTTTATTTATTGCTAAATAATATAACATCTCATTCAACGATGCAACTTTGTTTTAACAAATTCTTCTCATTTTTAAGTTTAATATACAAAATTACTTTAAATTGTATAATTTTTGTTGCAACAATCTTAAGTATCCAAGTTGCTTTATACATTGCAGTTTCCTCCTGGTACTTATTTATGGGCTATATTGATTTATAGGCAATTTTTAAAAACCTAATTCTAATTGTATTGTATATGCTTTTATGAGACCATTAAAATTTTAGCATAAGTAGATGTAACATCAGTGCTTAAATTTTTTGTCTGAATAGGCATATTCTTCCTTCAGAAATACTTTTAAAGTGATGTCTTAGCACTCACTGCTTCTTACACTAGGACATCCTTCTTGGCTTATACTCAATATTACTTTAATTTCCTTTCTTGTTTTCTTACAAATTCTTTAATTTCTCCTGTAAGGAATTTAATTCCTCATATTATTAACAGGAAATGGTCAATGATTGGAAGAAAAAGTTTTATTTAAAAAATTTCACACTTTCCAGCTGTGTAATGAATATGCCTCCTGCATTCCAGATCAGTGCTCTTCCAGAAATATGATTGAGGAAGACAAGTGTGCTAGGAATCACATATGTAAGCATCTCTCTGAGTCTGAAATCGAACAGCTTACTTCATCAATTCCTCTTAGGGATTCTCACTATTGTTTCCATTTTTGAGAGAGCTCTATTTGACCTTTTATTCAACCCTCCATTCACTTCCATAGTATCAGGTATCTTTCCTGATTATTCATTTTAGCCATTGTGAAACAAGAATTGAGAAAGTACAACCTCTTCTGATTTTACAGATATCTGAACCATTAGGGGGCTCTTTCTTCCTGTGTTATACTCGTCAGACCACTGAAAGAGGTTATAGAGATTTCTTGACGTGTTTTCCCTGTTTTTACAGCGTGGATACTTTTAAAAGTAGCTTTATGTTACTCCCCACACAAAGAAACATTTAAGATCAATATGAAGCCTTCATTTTCACAGGAAAATGAAATATATCTTATGCTTTTCAAACTTACTGTCTTTAAAATATTCTTGTATATAAAATGCTTAATCCTTAAAAATAACAGTGGCTTGAAATATTAATATGACCTATTTTAGGCAAATGTAAAGATGATATGTTATGCAAGTAGCATCATAAGAAATAAAAAAAAAATAAGGCCAAACCTGCGGGAAGAAACTTCCTTTACATGATCTCCACGTATCTATGGACAGCACAGAAAGTCAGTGACTTTCTGGCTTCCATGCAGTTTGCTTTCAGAAGAGATCAGCAGGCAGCTAAAAAGAGAATATTACCTGTTTTTTTTTTCTTTTACAAAAATAGAGATAGAAGACTTGAAGATAAAAGAATGTTTTAACTATCCACACCCACATAGAAAAAACATTTTTAAATTCCAGAAAATATTGTATGTATGGCATGACATAAAGTCATTATATACACAGGGGTTCCTGGGAGGGTTTATTATGGGAAGAAGGGGTATTTCTCTTATCACTTTTGAAAGCCATGTATATTGAATTGTACTGTAGACTTTCTTAATAAATGGAAATATATTCCTCCCATCTCTACAGCAGCTAGAGATCTTCTCTTACTGCAGGACTTGTTTGGGGGTTATACAGCATTTAATAATGGGTCCATGAACAAGCAACTTACATAGTTGGTCTAAGGTTTCTTCAAATGATGCTAGCTCATGGAAAGAGAAAGAAGTGACATACACAATGTGAGTAACATTTCTTTTGAGAAGTGAGAGGAAAGGAGGAATTCTAAGCAATGAATCATGGAATTCTATCATTTTTTGAATAGCTCCTTGACTTATCAGTGTAGAAGAGCAGTCAGTGGCTTAAATAAAATGGAAAGATGAAAATGGTAAAGATGCATCCTTCACTGGTGTTTTCAAAGTAAATATATAAGGGTTTTATTCTCTGCTTGAAAATTTACATACTTTGAAAATAGTGAATATTGACTACAACTAGCGTATATATATATATATATATATATATATATATATATATACACACACACACATATATATACAAAGTTGTGTGGAAATCAATCCACATCTACTGGTATATAATATAATGCTGTTCTTTCTCACATAATTAGATTTTGATAATATAAGTTTTTGAGCAATGTGAGTTGAGGGAGAATTCTGATGCTATGTATTTGATGTCAACCATAAATAAAATATGTTAAGGACTTTAATATCTTCTAAAAAGAGATTATCTTTTATATTACAGTAGCACAGATACGGAGATGGGCTAAAATTGAAAAGAAGATAAACGAAAATGCAACAACTATATAGAAGTTTTTGTATGTTGCAAAATTTTGCTAAGAACCAAGAGACAAACGTAACAATGAAATGAATATATTCATGTTTTCTGTGTAATAGTAAAGAAGTAGAGGTACCACTGACGTGTAATATTTCTCTATTTCACAGAGTATGGGGAAAATTCTCTCCAGAGAATTGGGAAGTAGGCAAATGAGTAACTGAAATGGGTAGTTTTTAATATAATAGGTTGATATCAGGCTTTGTAAGGAAACAAGAAGACTCATGTCTATTGGGTTTAATCTAATGAACTTAGATGTTATTAACCGTTAGAAAGTACATGTGGGTTTCCGTTTGCCCTCTTGTTGCTATGATCAATGAACTGAATTGTTTTCTCTGCAAAATCACTCCTTGGCCTATTTGTCTTTGTAAAACTATGTTTGTGTATGATTGGATGAGAATGTGTGTGTGTGTATCTGGCTATAGTTGTTTTTATAAAGTCTGAATAGCATAGAAATAGAATCACCTGTACCATGTAACATGATTTGCATAGTGTAACTTCCGTTTATTTTATCAAATTATCCTCTCTATATTTGATCCTTCCCCCAATGACAACACACACACACATACACAGGCACTGCCATTATATCTGGTTATTTTACATTAAAATTTGCTTAGATGTGACTTTAGGTGGGTCCATAGGATGCCTCTTCTGTCGCTTTACTTCCTGTCCGTTAGAACTCTTAAGTCATATACCTTCATCCTTGAGCCAGCCCTGATGTTTTCTGAACTGCAGTCACTCTTTATTTATTTGTTTGTTTATTCATTCATCTACTGAAGGGCATCTTGGTTGAACCGAAGTTGTGAATATGAGAGGATTTTGGCCCAGTTTACTGACAATAGGGGAAGATAATGAATCAGACTAGAGCCTGCATTTTATTCATCATAATATGAGTAAGGTATAAAAGAGAGTGAGTGTTATTACATGTCTACTAGATATACGAATGCCACTCATAGGTTTAAAGTTATCCATTCTCATCCATTCTTGGCAGAAATAAAATGAGAGAAGATCCAGTAGTGAGGCATTGTATATAGCGAACACTGTTTTATGGCAGGCAAAGCAAATGGGTTTCAAACATCTATGGTACATACTTCTTTTTTTTTTTTTAAATGATCAGACTGTATCTTCAAATCAGTTTCAGCTTTACAAAAAATGACAGAAAAGAGGAGAGTTTCTGTATACCAGCCATACTCCCATCTCTGCCACTTTTCTTTATGATTAACATCTTGCATTAGTGTGGTATATTTGTTATAATGGAAGAACCATTATTGATTCACCGTTATTAAGTGAGGTTCATAGTTTATATTACAGTTGACTCTCTGTAATATTTCTTTTCTCAAATTATCCCCTCTGTATTCAATCCTTCCCCCAACTTTTTATATTTAATGACATATATCTACCATTATAGTATCAGACAGAACAGTTTCACTGCCCTATGATTCTCCTGTGCACCACCTAGTCACCCTTTCCTCAGTTCCTTCTCTGTAACACTTGAAAAGCACTGATCTTTCTATTTTTTATTTTTTTTGAGATGGAGTCTTACTCTATCACCAGGCTGGAGTGCAGTGGCACGATCTCAGCTCATTGCAACCTCTGCTTCCCAGGTTCAAGCAAATCTTCTGTCTCAGCCTCCCAGTTAGCTAGGATTACAGGCGCCCACCACCACGCCCTGAGAATTTTTGTATTTTTAGTAAAGACGGGGTTTCATTATGTTGGCCAGGATGGTCTCAATGTCTTGACCTTGTAATTTGCCTGCCTCAGCCTCCCAAAGTGCTGGGATTACAGGAGTGAGTCACTGTGCCTGACCAGCACTGATCTTTTAATATATTTGTAGTTTTGTCTCTGAATGTCATGTAGTTGGAACACTAGGTAGGCTTTTCTGATTTGCTTATTAACGAGCATTTAAAGTTCTTCGATTTCTTTTATGGTTTGAGGGCTCATTTCTTTTTACTGCTGAATAATTCTATGTATGGATGAACTATAGTTTGTTTATTCATTCATCTACTGAAGGGCATCTTGGTGGCTTTCAAGTTTTGGCAATCATAAATAAAACTGCTATAAGCATTCATGTACAGTCTTTTGTGTATATGTAAGTTGTCAACTCATTTGGGTAAATACCCATGAGCATGATTTCTGGATTATATGGTAAGAGAATGTTTATTTGAAGGAATACATCAAAATATTGGGTTGGAGTACAAGCTATATAAATGATTTTGAAAATGTTTTAATGTCTCTGAATTTCTTTTCCTCTCCATTCCCCTTTTCTTTTCATTTAAAATGGAGGGAAATGTAGTTGGTTAAACAGTCTTATGTTCTAATTCTTATATGAAGGTGGGTATGTTCAAGACTTGTAGCCATCCCACTTAATGGCTCTACAGCTGTTTGCCTGCCTATTCACTGAAAGCAGCATGCAGTTACAGTATACTAGGTGGGTTAATGTGTGTAAGCCCCTTCAAAATAGAAAGTGTGAGAGATGAATATGGGTACATTATACAGTGAATATGATTAGATATCCCTCAGAAACAAAACGTAAAGTACTTGGTGAGAGAAATTTCTTTAAGGAAGAAAACACAAGGTAGAGATTTGTTTATGCCCCCCTTTGGTGCATTTATTTGAATTTAAAAGATGTTAATATTGAAGACAAAGGATTGGACTAGCTTGCTCACAAACAAATTACATTTTGGAAGGACTCTTGAAATAATAGACAAATGTGTGTAAGAAGTATAAATAAGATCATCAGTTTCTCAAGATGTTTATTGATCCCCAAAGGAATAGATAGGAAATGTATTTCAAACACCATAACTTTCTCTCAGTTGCCGTCTCTGTCTTTGTGTGTGGGTATGTATGCTAGCATACTTTTTTTCTAGTGAGTTAATTTATATTCTGAAATGCCCACTCTTGACATTCATTTAATAATTTGTTTGCTTTTAATATTCTTTTTCATAAAGTTTAGTTGTTGGCTGGCAGAGGTACTCAGGGTATCATTTCTACCATCTAGTTATTGAATACTTCTGTCATAAATCAATATAACCAACTCCTTGACTTCAACTCAAGAACTAATCAATGTATTGCCAAAAACATTACTTAATAAAGTTTTCCTTAAATTGAAATGAGAACAGGACATTTTGACCCATAGCAGCAACATTATCACTGAGAATACTACAGGTTTTCCAAAAGAAATTTTTGAAGCCCAGTTATGCAATTCCTTTGATAGAGGGGAAAAAGAGAGTAGGTCATTGGATTTCAAATCCAGGACCTTCTGTATCAGAAGCTCATTTTCTTTAACACTGTGTTATATCACCACATTTACTCTAGAACCTTAGAGAAGGCTTTCAACATTTGTCAGCCTGTGTTTGTCATCTTTATAATAATGGCATGTACCTTATAGGGCTAATCCATAGGTTCAATGAGGTTATAGAGGTAAAAATCTTAGAAGAATGACTGACAAAATCACAGATATATGAACAACAGTAGGACACATATTTTATTCACATATTCAGTGCTTCTAAATTCACAGATCTTGAAAATCTGATCTAAACTGTCTTCCTTCTAACCTTCATTCAACCGTCCAAGAAATATTTGCTGAACACGTCCTAATTATGACATTTTTTTCTTGATTATTCAAGTGGCTGCAAGAATGAATAAAAAGAGTTTAGGCATTCTGCATCTAGTAGACAAGGAAGAAAACTGTCCCAGTCCTTAAGTTGTTGTCTTTAGTGTTTAAATGTCCCAGTCTGTCCTCTCTTCTATGATGCTGAACTGGGACGGAAGCTCCTGAAAGAACATTTCTCCTTTTCCAGCTTGGAACACATTAAGATCTGCCAAGAGAGTACTATATAGAGTTGCAAAGCAGGACGAAAGAAAAGCACCTTCTTCTTTTTCTGTTTGCTTCCCTTATCAGCCTGGCCTCATAATGCTTTTCACCTCCACAGCAGTGGGTAATTCTAGAAGCATTTCCTTCTGGTTTCCAGCTGTTCCTAGTACTCCTAAAATGAGTCTTACTGTGCCCCCTCATTGGTTACAGCACCAGGCAGGCACTGCTTATTCCATTGCTCCATGGAGCCCCTTCTCCATCTTTTAGGTTCTCATATTCTCAATAAGTAGCTGTCATTGAGAAAACAAAATATTTCAAAGTCATTTGTTTAAAAAAAGGTGAAAAGAATACTTCAACACAGAGTGTAAATTGAAAGTTTATATCACACTTTCTAAAAAGCATTTATTTAAATCTAAAAGATCATAGAAAAAGAACCAAGAAAGTCTCTTTTGTTCTCCCAGCCCTAGGAATGGTGGCTGCTTCCAACATTTAAAATATTTGTTACTTCACTGTCCCCTTATTTATTTTCAGTCTTCCAAGAAAGGTATCGAATATCTTGTTGACGTAACTGCTGTGCTTTCTATTTACCTGACTCATTACTGACTGAATAAAGATTTCATGCTTGAAATGGATAAGGAAAAGTTAATATCAGAAAATGAGTGAGTTACCAACGTTGGGTCCAGGGAACTGGTTTCATCATGGCAATTGGCCTTGAACACGGTACTGAACAATTTGCTAATGTTAATTGGAGTACTGGTAATCTATAGCATGCACTCGCTTTTCCAACCAGCTATGTTTATTTCTGGTACAGAGCCTTCTGAAGCAAAGCTCGAGTAACCCAGCAGTAACTGTCTTTCACTCTTTGTCATAATGGTGACTACAAGACTCTAAGATGAAATAATTGTTTTAATTGCACTTGACAGCTTACAGATAAACAAGCCAACAAGCCAGAAAAAAAAATACACACACACACACACACACACACACACACACACACACACACACACATATACATTTAAGCTCATGGCTTTAAATAAAGAGAATCAGAAAGCTTTTAGAGCCATCTGAGTGGTGTTACACTGAGAAATTTGAAGCAACAGAAGCTTCCTTCCTCTGAGTATGTAGCCTAAGCCTTCTATTACTTGATGATCTGGAGTAAATCACCTGAGGTACTTGTGGTGCAAAGGTAGCCCATTTTCTTCTAGATTTAGTCACGCCCTTAGTATCTCTTGACCTTTCTAATTAGAGTCAGCACTCAGCGTTTTCTAGAGTATATATAAAATCTGGCCCAGGAGGAAGTAGCTGGCACTTCAAAATATTTGCAAGATTTTGCTAATTGACGTCAGCAAAAAGCAGGGGACTATGTGAGGACTAGCTTTTAAGAGAATTAGACAAAAGATGACATTGGCCAAATTCTTCAGTATGGTGGTACCTACAAGAGATCTATTTTTAATGGGGTTGCTTGCACACCTGAAAGTAGCACTAAGAGCTTCTTTGGTTGGTTCACAGAAATGTGTGTTCAACAGTGACCTACATTCTAGAAGGTTCAAATGCTGGAACATTTTTTATCATAACACAGAGGAAAAAATGTAAAGGCTCAGGAAGATAAGAATGTCAGGGCAGATTGATTATATGTAGGCTGACTCTGCCCTCTCTTTCACTTCTCTCCCACCTGGAGGTCTCAGGATACTCCATTCACTAAGGCACTAAATAAGAAGTAGGGATGAGAGTAACCAGAATATTTCTAGCACCAATTTAAACATTTTAGAGTGCTCTCCACAGAGGTCAAGACATGATGGTAGAAGATGCCACCATTGATATGCGCTCACTGATATCAATGGAGATGGAGAGATTCCAGAGGAGTAGGAGCCAAGTAGCAATGCTTAATTAGCTGCCACAGCTAAGAAGCTGCACTTACCAACTAAGTGCAGGAACTAAGTAGTAATCAGGATTTTACTTGCAAAGATCTTTGCTGTTATCCCATTGATTATATTCTTTCTACTAAAATTTTACTGAGTACATACAACAACAAATTTAGGTATTTGGTCAGAAACCCAACTTCAGTTCCCATTATGAAAAACCATGGCCTCTAAACCAGTTCTCAAAACAAGGCCAGTTCACATATATCTGGAACAACTTAATTGACTAGGGTGGTGGATTCCCCTGAGTAAAGAAGAGCGGTTCTGCATCAGGTATACATTGTAAATTTTTCCCCAGTCCTTCTTCAAAGGAACGTATGGTGACTTGCTAGCGTGACCATACATGAAGGAGAAAACTATATCAATTTTTAGAATGTACTGACTAGCTTTGAAGTGGTGCTAATTTCTGGTGACCCAAAATACAGTGTGACTTCCCGAAGTGAGTGATTATGGTGATCATGTGATATATAAAGTTTTGACCTACATTTGAATCACAATGAACTCAGCTATTTTGTTAAACCACCTTATAATTCTTTCCCTACTTCCTGAAACTATAATTAATATAAGAATAATTGGCTAATGGCAATGTCTTTGTGCTAGATTTCTAACCCTTACAGTGAGAATATTATGGGATAAAGAGCCAAATGGAAGCCTCTGAAAATATTTTTCCCTCTAAAATGGCAAAAGTAATACAGCATGGTAATAACTGCTAAAATGTTTTTAAATGCAAGATTTTATGCAAAAGGGAAGAGACCTTTTTCATTGCTAAATCTGAAAAGAGATTCCAGAGCACTTGATATTTGAGTTGTATTTAAAAAGGTGATTTTGGGATGTGGAGGTGGGCGGATCACCTAAGGTCAGGAGTTCAAGACCAGCCTGGCCAACATGGTGAAAACCCCTCTCTAATTAAAATACAAAAATTAGCTTGACATGGTGGCGTGTGCCTGTAGTCCCAGCTACTCAGGCGGCTGAGGCAGGAGAATTGCTTGAATTCAGGAGGTGGAGGTTGCAGTGAGCAGAGATTGCACCAATGCACTCCAGCCTGGGTAACAGACTGACACTCCATCTAAAATAAACAAACAAACAAATAAATAAATAAAATGGTGAGAATTATGCAAGAAATAACTGTGGAAAGAGGATGATTATGGAGAGATGGGAAAATTGCACATTGTTCAGCATGGCTGAAATGTAAGGTCATTATGAGGAAGCAGGAACTATGGGCCCTGGAGAGATAGGTGAACAGATTGTGGAAGTATATGATTATTATTGTGCTAAGGAATATGCATGTCGTGAATGATAAGTCTTTAAATGTTTTTAAATCATGAGGTCGCATGATCTAATTTGATCAAAAGATAGAAATAGGGTACTTCAATAGTCATATATTATGCTTGCCATGGCCTCCTTCTATAACTAGAGATTACTGGGGCAAATATATCACACATAGGCTTCTCTACTAATTTCTTTAATTTCAAGTGTTAGCCTCAAGATCAGAGTCCCATTTTGTTTTGGCTAATAAGATGAGTTTAAGAAGCTCTTTTGTGACTGCTGTGGTACTAGATGTAATGTAACTAAAAGAGTGACCGAAGCAATAGAACTTCCTAACTTATCAGTTAATATTTTGTGCATACTAAGTACACTTTAGATTTGTCACAACCAGTTGTTTGATTTAAGCCTGTGAATGGATACCTGAACTGCAGCAGCAAAGGATTTTCAAACTCATGAACACTAATTAAAACATAATAATTGACAATTAAGTAGTTTCCTTTCTAAATTTTGTTTATTTAAAAAACCACAAAAACTAGTTGAACTTATTGTCAACAGTTAAATTGGGGAAGATTAGGAAGACATTCTAGACCTGGCTATGCCGAAAGTATAAAAGTATATTCCTATTCTGTTAAGCTGGAAACTGTGCTTCGAAACACTGATCAAACAAGAAACCATTGTTTGTCTACATTTTAACTTGTACATTTCAGACTTTTTTTTATTGGGTTTAGATGATACCTCCATTTATGAGCTCTCACAAATGTAACCAAAGAAAACATTTCTGTTGACACCAATACACTTTTTCTTACTCTGCCTCATCCCCTATTTTTTAACTGCAAAGTAATTTAAAAATAAAAAATATATTATTTGTTGCAGAGGCATTGTGCTTTTTTGCTTTTTTGCTGTCATGTTGTAACTCCTAGACTAATGATTAACTTAGCGTGAGTCAGATCTTACTGATCCTTTTGGAGTTAAGTTTTCCATGTGTTGCAGAAAAAAAAAACTTAGATCAGTTAGAAAACCATGCTAAAAAAAAAAAACTACCTTCTCAAAGTATGATCTATATGCCAGTAGAATTGACATTTACTAGGAGCTTGTTAAAAATGATAGAAATACACTGGCATTAACTGGATAAGTGTATACATTTTAACATTATTCTCAGGTGGTTCATAGCTATATTAAAGATGTAGAAGTGCCAAACAAACTTCTTCTATGATTTAAAGCTAATTGTTTTATTCATATTAAATACTATGTCTTTCCATACTGTTTTAATTTTAAATTTAAAAAAATAACTAAATACTGTTTTATTCCACAACACTGTGTTAAATCTAGAAAGAAAAGAATAAAGCCATAGTTTTTGGTTTTTTTTTTTTTTGGGCTGGTGAAATACTACCTTTAGGAGAACAAAATAATTACAAAACAGTAATTATAGTATTTTTAATAATTATTATAAACTGTATTAGAATATAAAGTTCTAGTTAATTCTATGAAACATAATGCTGAATGCAGGCGAAACACATTTTTATCATATATAGTATTCAGATCAATTAAATATTGGCAACTATACCTTTATATATATCATGTTATTAAAATGTTTACTAACCCCATTCCACATTTTGCTTAATAACATAGGTACATGAGATTGCCTTGAAGTGTCTTCTCAAATTTTCTCATGTTCTGGGGAGATTCTTCAGGCATTATTGAACAATAATAGCCTGTATTCCTTTGTGTATAGTACCAAACTCATATTTCTCCTTTCCCCAAGCAACTTTGAAACTCTTGATATTAATTTCTATTTCTCTTTTCAAGAGTTTATTACATATATTAACTATTTTAAGTGAAAAATCAATTCCCACTACATTATCTTACCCTTTGGATTTGTGAATGTACAAAGTAGGTCACCTATTTTCTTTTCTATTATAGATCTCTGGTTTATGTGAGACTGTGTCTATAAATTTTATAATTAAACTTTTCTAAATTTTTATTGTAATACCTTTGAATATTGCTGTAAAATTGTTGCATATACTTTTTGTTCATAATAGTCTATTTGATTTGGGACCCGTGAGGCAGCTCTTAGCACAATACCATAGAAATGATATTGTCAAATAAAAAATGCAAAATGTCATTTGTTGTGAACTTTTTGGAATTCTTTTTGATACTGAAATAAATTTTAATGAAGACATTACAAGATTGGAAAAAAAAATCAGTTTTATATGTAATGTTCAATCATGAACTTGGAATTATTTCAACTAAGAAAATAATTTTTATCGCATTTAATTTTTTTCTTTTTTGAATAGACTTTATTTTTTAGGATTCACTGTTAGTGCTGTACATGTAATGGGTTTTGAAAAATATATAATGACGTGTTCACTATTATAGTATCATACAGAATAGTTGGACTGCCCTAGAAAATCTTCTATGCTTGACCTATTCATTTCGTCTTCCACCCTTACCCCTGGCAACTACTGACCTTTTCTCTGATTACATAGTTTTGTCTTTTTCAGTATTTCTTATAATTGGAATCATACAGTATGTAGCCTTGTCAGATTGGTTTCTTTCACTTAGTAAGATGAATTTAAGGTTGTTCCATGTCTTTTTGGTTTGATAGCTCATTTCTTTATAGCACAAAAAAATTCCATTGTCCTCATGCACTACAATTTATTTTTCCATTCATCTATTGAAGGATATCTTGCTTGCTTACAAGTTTTGAAAATTATGAATAATACTGCTATAAACATCCATGTACAGTTTTTTGTATGGATGTAAACTTTCAGCTTATGTGCATAAGTACCAAAGAATATGACTGTAGATTGTAAGGTAAGATTTGCTTAGTTTTATAAAAAACTGGCCAACTGTCTTCCAGCATATCTATGTAATTTATGTTCCCCACTAGTGAAAACTGGAAGTTCCTATTGCTTCATATCTTTGCTAGCATTCAGTATTGTCAAAGTTCTGAATTTTGGCTATTCTAACACATGTATAGCAGTATCTCGTTTTAATTTGCATTTCTCTAATGATATATGATATGGATCATTATTTCATATTACTTTCTATCTTCTTTGTTGAGACATCTGTTCAGGTCTTTGGCTCATTTTTAAAATTTTTATTTATTTATTTTATTGCCTCCTATTAAGCATAACCACAAAAATCATCAAACTGGATTCCTTCAACATGTGTCCATTGAGCACACGCAGTGTCCAATCTGTGTGTAGAGGTAGATGGTTTGGGTTCTCGTTATCTACAAACTTGCTTTAAAAACAACTGGGCAGCCGATGACTGTGTGAATGTACACTTGCTTCACACATTCACTGTTGAAGCCATAATAACATTAGACCTTTCTTGCAATTTCTTAGAACAATTCATTCACAAATGATTATTGTTAATAAAAATTCCTTTTAAGACATATTTAATTGATGACACTTAGCTTGAACACCTAACAGTAATTATATATAACCCCATTTGTGATCTTCTCCACGCACAACTCTTTGATTCCCCTGTTTATGTCAGGTACATAACAGTATAAAACTATCCATAACACTCTAGGGCACTGCTTTACCTGTATTTTGCATAGGTGTTTTCTCTGACTGGCTGAATAACCTTTGAAGGCAGTTTTTAGAGTACTAGTTGCAGAACAGACAATAGGAGCTCAATAAACACATGTTGAAAGAATCCAGTTTGGTGATCCTGTGGTTATTCTCAATAGGAGGTATTTTTTTTTATTGACTCATTTTTTATTCTGTTTATTAATTTTCTTACTGCTGAGTTTTGGGATGCTATGTGTATGATGGATAATATAATGGTTCTTTTTGAAATATATCTTTTGAAAATATTTTCTTGTAGTCTTGGCTTGTCTTCTGATTGTCATAATATTGCCGATAATTTAAGAATTTACTCTTTAATTCATTCACCAACTTGGCAAACATTTGTTAGGTACCTATGACAACAATAAAGCATAATTTCCAATTCACCCTGAACTTAGTCTAGTAGAAAGAGATTTAGATCACCTCTAAATAGAAGAGTTGTCATGAAGATCAGGCTAGTTCTAACTAGGAGAAGCTGATCATGCTACTTGGTAGAAGCAGCTGATACCAGTTGATATTTCTCCACTCTGAATCTCTCTGCTCTTAAATAACCTTTGAGTCTTAATGAAATTGTTCGTGTGTGTGTGTGTGTGTGTGTGTGTGTGTGTGTATGCGTGTTGGGGGCCAGGGCAGTAGTTAAAATCATTAGATGATTCCTAACATACTTTTTCATCCTTAAGTGTTATATACTATTTTATCACCATTTTATTTGGCTGGAAATTTTCATCAAAATATATTAAATCATTAAAAGTGTAATATAGTTATGACTTAACAATCTAGGTATTTGGAATTTGCGTTCTGAAAATAGAGCACCCTCCATGACTGTTTAAAAGTCATGATATCCATAGGAAGATATAGTATTCTAGGGCAAGTCCTTTTAAAAATCATCCCTGTCAAATGAGAAACTCAGAAATCTGTGACAGCATGGGCGCCTGATGGCAGAGAGTATGCTGATTCAGTTCTTGAATTTTCAATGACGACTTCTCACCTGCACTTAGCAGCTATTTATTGCTTGCTTCACTGGAGCATATGATGCTGAACCAAACCGTGGGTCAATAAAGTCATTTGCAATGATCAACCCTATGAGTGAAAGAGGTGATGAATCAACCAAAACTCCTTTAGGCAACAGACCAGGAGGGAAATTTTGCACTTTAGGTAGTAACATAGAATGAATCAGCAGCCTGCACATCTCCCTAATTAATTTTACTCCCTTTGGAGAAGGCATCCAATAAACTTTTAAATGGTTTTTTTTTTTGTTTAACAGGGATGTTAGTGCGTCAACAGCAAACTAGGCAGAAAACCTTACAACCTTGACTTTATAGGCACTTAGACAGTGATTTCTTGATTTTTATATTATCTGGTTTGAATTCAATATTAACTTGAATATCTTCACATTTCTAAATATTTTTCTATTAGTTTAAAATAAAAATTATTGTAATTATTATAAAAATGACATTACTAATTTTTATATCAAGAAAGTTATAATAACATCTGTTCTTTTTTGAGAGCATACTATGTGCCATGAGCAATGTACTTTACATGTATTTAATTGCTGAAAATTTAGTACTTTTGGAATTGTTTAAAATGAGTGCTACATTATGTACCATACTAGTTCAAATTAATGTATGATTAAATAACCACTTGCTATGCTTATGTTTGAATTGCAAGAATGAGACTCATCAATTTACAACAGTTAACATTTGGAGTTCCGATGATATAACACCATACTAACTGCTTACATGAGTCATTTGATTCAATGCTTGGGTTATCCCTGGGGAGGAAGGTGTCATCACACAGTTTGATAGGAGATGAACTGATGTTTACCAAGTAAGCTTCCAAATTTGGGTGAAGAATATTATAATCAGAATTTTACATTTCTTCTCCTCGAAAATCCTACTTGTCATTAAAATCTTAATTTTTTTATTAAATTTATATCAGCAAATATTTTTGTGCTAAAATATAATAGTGAGTCACTTTTGGGCCAGTCTGAAGGAAGAAATGCTTGAGCGCTTTGTAGGAATTCATTGAGTTTGCCCTCTAAGCAATGGCTTTGGCTTTACAGAGATTCATCCACTCAACAACTATTTGTTCACTGCCTACAGGTGACAGTGGGGTTTTCTTTTCTCTATCAGAGTTGGCTTTATTTGAAATCAACCCACTTTAAAAAATGTGAGGCAATGAGAAACCCACAGCCTTCTTCATGTGTTTGTGAATCCCTGGAAAAGCATCAGTTCATATAAAAGGCTTTTCAGTTTAATGGTGATCATTAAAAAATCTGGAGACAACAGATGCTGGAGAGGATTGGAGAAATAGGAACACTTTTACACTGTTGGTGGGAGTGTAAATTAGTTCAACCATTGTGGAAGACAGTGTGGCCAGTCCTCAAGGACCTAGAAACAGAAATTCCATTTGATCCAGCAATCCCATTACTGGGTGTATATCCAAAGGATTATAAATTGTTGTGTTATAAAGACACATGCACATGTATGTTCACTGAGGCACTGTTTACAATAGCAAAGACCTGGAACCAACCAAATGCCCATCAATGATAGACTGGACAAGGAAAATTTGGCACATATAGACTATGGAATACTATGCAGCCATAAAAATTGATGAGTTCATGTCCTTTGTAGAGACATAGATGAATCCAGAAACTGTCATTCTCAGCTAACTGAAACAAGAAAAGAAAATCAAACACCACAGGTTATCACTCATAGGCGGGTGTTGAACAGTGAGAACACATGGACACAGGGAGGGAAGCATCACACACTGGGGTCTGTTGGTGGGGTGAGGGTAGGAATAGTGGGATTAGGGAGGTTAGGGAGGGATAACATGGGGAGAAATGCCAGATATAGGTGACGGGGGCATGGAGGCAGCAAACCACACTGCCATGTATGTAAGTGTGCAACAATGCTACATGATCTGCAAAGGTACCCCAGAACCTAAAGTACAATAAAATAAAGGCTTACTGGCCCTCAAGTCTTTTTCTTCAGATTTGCATGATTCTGGACCTAAACTTTGCCTCTTCATGAGAACTATGTAACTCCTTCCCGTATTTCCACGAACAAAATAAAAATGACAGCATTCTCATCTGTCACCTCTATGTGGACAATAGGGTTGAATCCAAACTTGAAGAGACTGAAGGGATGAATGCATCATGCGAACACCACAAACTAAGCATCATGTAGCTCCTGTTTATGTTTTCAACTACCAAACCACCAGAGATTTTACTCTGGCCCCTTCATTGCATGCAGTACCTGGGTTCTTGCCAGCTCTCAGGCTTTTCTTATCTCTTACTTTCTTTGTAATTTATATATTTCACTCACTTTCCTAAGGTATTTAAATAAATGCCAAGTTCCTCTCACTTGGTAGTCTGGAGATACTCATCTCTTTTATACTCCTCCTGTCAATCTCCAGGATAATATTCAAAGGCTTTCTGAAGGCCAAAATGCCTTCTCTATAAAAGGATATGCTTTCCTTAGGAGGCAGTTGTCAGTGTGTACATGTGTGTATGTATGTGTTATTATTTTTTAACCTCTCTGCCCAAGTGTCAAATTATAACAATATAGAAAATGCTAAATCTTCAATGGAGTGGTCACACTTCCTTTACATTGAACAGCTCAAGTTAATAAAAACTGAATGAAACAAGTGTGATTGTTATAGAATTAATTATATCAAGCTGAACACTTTGTGTCTATAATTTATAGTCCTTGGTCATAGAAATTTCTCTAGGTCCGTGCATCACATGTCTGTTTCCAAACATGATTTTCTTATCTGTTTGAACCATCTTTATGTGAACCTTCAAAATCCTAATTACTTGCCTTTAAATGTTCCCCCCCACCATGGTGGATTAAAATATCATGACCAGAATGAAACACAATAATCCATATTTAGTTTTTTCAGTGAAGGCTAAGGGATGTGTCATTTCCTTATTTTGAAGTGCAGCACTTCAAATGAAGACATATATGGATCTCTTGTAGCTACAAAGCAATTTATTGACAATGAAAATCCCTGATTATTTTTCACATATGTGTTACTAATCATATATCTTCCTCTGTGATTTTTTAATTTTTAATTTTAATTTTTTCTCCTATTTTCATCTGACAACCATGTTTCCATGTAACCATATTTATATAAATTTGCATTCTTACTTTTTTTACTTATGTTTTTTCTCCAATCTCTTCAGGCAATTATTGGTTGAACTAGCATTATTTTGGATTTCTTCACACTCCTGAACTCTGTACTATTTTGATATTCTCTAGAAAGTGTCTTATTATATATGTAAAGCAAACAATATATTTCTAACAAAGTTGTTAATTATTATTTTTCATTTTGTGCCTATTACTATCTGTCATATGAACATACATACTAGTAATTTCCTGAAATAGTCTATTTTGTCTTTTGTATATTATAATTTGGGACTTTCAAAGAACATACCCTCTAAAGCTTTAAATAAATATAGTTATTTTCTTTTAGGAATAGGATGTCCCATCCCCAAAGAATATTATTTATGTCAACCCCTCTTTGAATTATGAGGTCATCTCTTCTTATGATAGTCCCAAACAAGAATAATAAGAAAATGTCACCAATTACTTGAAATCATCATAAAGAGAACAAAATCTCCAGGCATTTTAGAGAAAGAAACAAGCACAAATCTACATTAATCCTTCATTCATAAATTAATTCTTTGAAAACCATTTACTTAACACCGTCTTAATTTTATGCTAAAAATAATAGTCACCAAAGGGCTTGATGGAGGGAGTAGGCAAATAATCCACTAATGCTTTGAAGGGGGCCAACATTTAATGGGAAAAAGGTCTGTAAATATCTGGTATCTTGAGGGCGGAGTGCTGACTAATATGCTAGGTTTGTGTTAAGCAAGAGCCTGCTGCTAGAGCACACAGGAGTGAGCATCTGAGGATACAGTAGTAAGAGATGAGAACTGGCCTACATAATATGAGAAAGGTGTCTTATGTAACAGCCTTCAATACAAAGAGTGAGTATTTGACTGGGGATGTGTAACTAGAATTGAACTTTTCAAAGTGATTGACCTGTATCTTTGACCTCTTTGCAAAGTGATTGACTCTGGGCATCTTGCATAAACTGTATTGCAGTGGTCCCTTTAACACATTTGCTTCCTAAGCAGAGGATGTCTTTTTAAATGGAAGGCCTTTTAGATGTGCTGAGCACTTTGATGGGTGGTTGCACATATTTTAGCCTGAAGCCTGTCAGGACAGCATGAGGCATGTTAATTGCTCTTGCAATACTTTTATGATTCCTCCACAGAAAGTGAGAAAATCAGATTTTTTCTTCAGCTATCCAGTATTCTACTGGTGATCTGTAGAACAATTGATGGTGGAAAAAGCATTTAGAAAATCACAAGGAATGAGGGACTTATTGCAATGTGGGGTGATAATGTAAAGGAAACCAAAGAGTTATAGCGACTCTAATTTTTGGCTTTAAATATTGAATGAATGCTAGTACTCTATGCAGAATTTACAAAGAAGGGAGGAACAGTTTGAAAAGCAGTGAAGATAATGGATTTGGTCTAGAGAATTATAGAATTCAAGATATGTGGGGGAGTGTAAATGTGAATGCAAAAGACCTCTGGGAATTTTTAAAAAGAATAAAGTAAAGTAGATTGGTAAAGAATATTAGAAAAGCAGAGGTACATTTGAAGTAATCAGGGCTTGAAGTTTAAAAAACAAAAGGCAGGAGTGATTTGAAAGTCTGTCTCAGTTGTTTAATGCTTTGTAACAAATCAGTCCACAGTCTGAGTGCTCAAAACAGTAACTATCATTACATGATATCTTAAAGAGTCTGTGTGTCAGTAATTTACGAAAAGCTTGTCTTGGTGGTTCTGGCTGGTCTTAGCTTGGACTACTATAACAAAATACATAGATTGAGTGACTTAAACAACAGACGTTTTTTTCTCATAGTTCTGGAGAGTAGGAAGTTCAAGGTTAAGCTGCTGGCAGATTTCATTCACGATGAAGGCTCTCTTCCTGGCTGGTAGATGACTGTATTCTCCATACATGCTCACATGACTTGTTCTTTTTATGTTTGTGGAGATAGAGAGCTCTCATCTCTCTTCCTTTTCTTTTAAGGAAACTAATCCCAATACAAGACCATCTTTATGTCTTTAAACCTGATTACCTCCCAAATATTTCATTTCCTAAATGCCAAAACACTGAAGGTTAGGGCAACATGTAACATAACACGTAAATTTCTGGGAGAGGCATTAACATTCAGACCATAACTTGGCTAAAGATGTCTGATGCACTTAGATCAAATTATGGCTGGAGCTGCAGCATCTGAGAGATATCCTCATATATGGGTCTCTTCACTTAATCTCAAGCTTCTCCAGTGAATCTCTTCATGGGAGCAAGTTTGGGCTTCTTTACTGCTTCAGAACAGTAGAGTGGCTTGTCTGGTGACGCCAGGTTCTGGTGTAAGTGTTCCAACTTATAAGCTGCATATTATCTTGTATGACCTAACCTCAGAAGTCATCCACTGTCAGTGCTGCAGGTGTCTAATGGTTACAAGCCTATCCAGATTAAAGTGAAAAGAGTTAGATTCCACCTTTGACGGGAGAGCAGCAAAGTTCTTGGACAGCACATAAAGTGAGAGAAACTGGTGCTATTTTTGGAAGATGTTATGCAAAACATAAAAAAGTGATCCAGTGTGTAATCATTGATAGAGACATAAAATATGGTAATTTCTAAAAATGTCATTAGATTTATCCCTAGTGATAAGCATTACAAAGTTGTGATAAAGGCAAAAGTAAGATTTCATTGATATAAGAATTCAGTGAGAGGTGAGGAAATAGAGAAAAAGTTTAAAAATTCCATTCTTAAATATTGAAGATGAAAAATAAGGTAGATTATCTAGAAGGTTAACCTTTACAAAGATTGACTTTTAATATGTGAAATACTTGAACTTGTTTGTATGCTGAAAGGAAATTATGACCCTTGGGACAAATCTGGCCTGTAGCCTGTATTTATAAATCAAGCTTTATTGGAACATGGCTACACATTTGAGCTTCAACAACCAAATTGAGTAGTTGTGACCAAAACTGTCTGACTCATAACATCTAAAATACTGACTAGATACCTAGCACTTTACATAATTTTTCTTTCCACGCCTTGAAATAGAGGAGAAAATAGTAAAACATTACATTAAAAAAGATGGGGGCTACTTGGAGGAGTGAGATTCCTGAAAATTTGTACAGTCCTATTATTAGTTCAAATTGTACCAACACAGTGACTGGTATGTAAGATTCGGCACTGAAAATACTTATCAAATAATAAATGTATAAATAAGAAGAACAGCTTTACTAAAAATTTAATCATTCTTTAGGAGTAAAAGACAATACTTCTGATTCAGATTTTTTCATGGTCTAGAGAAAGATACTGTGTATAGAAGCAAGAGGATTGCTATGTTCAAATCTTTATTTGTAAAGTAGAACAAGTAATTGTTTCATTTCAATTGTGGGTGAAGAATGTTGTTCAGTTTTTTTTTTTTGTTTTTTTTTTTTTTCTTTGAGACAGAGTTTCACCCTGTCGCCTGGTACCAGGCTGGAGTGCAGTGGTGGGATCTTGGCTCACTGCAACCTCCGCCTCCCGGGTTCAAGCAATTCTCCTGTCTCAGCCTCCCGAGTAGCTGGGACTGCAGGTGCACGCCACCACGCCCAGCTAATTTTTGTATTTTTTGGTAGGGACGGGGTTTCACCATGTTGGCCAGGATGGTCTTGATCTCTTGACCTCCATATCTGCCCGCCTTGGCCTCCCAAAGTGCTGGGATTAGAGGCGTGAGCCACCGCGCCCAGCCCAGTCTTATGATATATGCAACTTCAAGGCGGCAATGAAATTAATTATTTTTCCCTAAAATTACAAGAGTCAACTTTGGTTTCCCAGTGGACTTTCTAGCTGCAATGAGTAGCCTGCTATTATATGGGACATCTAATCTGTAGTTCATCTTCCTGGGAACATGGTTAAAATGGTATTTTACCAAGATTCTTCATCTGTAATGTAGGGAGCTTTCATCTTTATGGTATGTTCTCGGAATTAAATCAGATATTTTATAATAAGCCCAATAAATGTGTTGTTTCTATTTTGTTGTCGTTGTTTGTTTTGTATCTATTGGCTGAAGGACAGCTTGTTTTAGTTATAAAGACAGAAGCCTGCTAATGATATTTGGTAACAACGCCAAAGAATGCTAACCTCGGTCAACATATATAACCAACAATTATGCTGATAGTAGCAACCTTGTTAAGAAAGACTATGTAGCACCAAAAATAATAAATATTAAAATGACCCTTTTAAATAAAGAGAAAACATGCCCAGATTGACTTTGAGGAATATTTTCAAATCACCATATAAATTGGAATCTTCCCGTAGACTAAAGATAGCTGTTTTATAAATTCCTGCAAATATGATAGCATATTTCTAAAATAGAAGTATATTAACATTAAAACATATTTTTAGAAAACCTGGACAAGAATCTTAATGTTAGAAAAATCCTAAAATAGGCTGGGTGCAGTGGCTCATGCTTGAAATCCCAGCACTTTGGGAAACCAAGGCAGGTGGCTCACGAGATCAGGAGCTCAAGACCAGCCTGGCCAACATGGTGAAAACCCTTCTCTACTAAAAATACAAAAATTAGCCAGCATGGTAGCCCACACCTGTTGTCCCAGCTACTCGAGAGGCTGAGGCAGGAGAATTGCTTGAACCTGTGAGACAGAGGTTGCAGTGAACCAATATCACACCACTACACTCCAGTCTGGGCAATGGAGCAAGACTTTTTTACACACACACACAAAAAAAAAAAAAAAAGGAAAAGGAAAAGAAATATCCTAAGATATTATTAAGGTGAAGGCTCTTTTTTGAGAAAATGAAATTTCACGGCTGGGCACAATGGCTCACGCGTATAATCCCAGCACTTTGGGAGGCTGAGGCGAGCAGATCACCTGAGGTCGGGAGTTTGAGACCAGCCCAACCAACATGGAGAAACCCCATCTTTACTAAAAATACAAAAATATCTGGGTGTGGTAGTGCATGCCTGTAATTTCTACTACTTGGGAGACTGAGGCTAAAGAATCTCTTGAACCCGGGAGGCAGAGGTTGCCATGAGCTGAGATGGTGCCATTGCACAACAGCCTTGGCAAAAAGATCGAAACCCTGTACAAAAAAAAAAAAAAAAAAAAGAAAGAAAAAAAGAAGGAAATTTTATATAGACTAAGTTCTTCTGTAAAAATATAAGATAATTATCTTACCAAAAGATGTTTTTCGTAGTTAATTCTGGATCTCTTTCATCTGAGTTTCTAACTTCTTTTTTGAAGTGTTTGAAACCCTGACAATATTTGAGATGATCAGTAATTTGTTATTTTTTCAGTGTTTCTGAAACCTAAATATAAAATTATAGTTATATAAGAAAGAAGTAAACAAATTAAGTTTAAGTGTTTTTTGTTTGTTCCTTTGTTTGTAACTGAGTCTCATACTCTCACTCAGACTGGAGTACAATGGCATGATCTCAGCTCACAGCAAATTCTACCTCCTGAGTTCAAGAGATTCTCTTGCCTCGGCTGCTCGAGTAGCTGGGATAACAGGTGGCCACCACCATGCCAAGCCAATTTTTGTATTTTTAATAGAGACGAGGTTTAACCATGTTGGCCAGGGTGGTGGTAAACTCCTGACCCCAAGCGATCTGCCCAAGTCAGCCTCCCAAAGTGCTGATATTACAAGCATGAGCCAATGTGCCCGGCTGAGTATGTTTTTTTTGTTTGTTTGTTTGTTTTTTAATGAAACCAAAAACACACACATTTCTGGGGTCTGCCTGTTTGTATATTTTTTTCACATTTTGCTAGCAAATCTTTGTCAAACGTACCTGCTATTGCTATTGTGTGATATTCCTTGAAACACAATAGATATTCTAAGAATTCTCATTAAACTCCACTGACTTAAGACCTACACATCCCCCCGAGCAACTCCCCCCCCCACAAAAAAAAAACTGGCCACGCAGTCTCATGCCTATATTGCCACCACTACTTTGGGAGGCCGTGGCGGGCAGATCACAAGGTCAAGAGATCAAGACCATCCTGACCAAGATAGTAAAACCCTGTCTCCACTAAAAATACAAAAAAAAAAAAAATTACTTGGGGAATGGTGCTGTGCACCTGTAGTCCCAGCTCTTGGGAGGCTGAGGCAGGAGAATTGCTTGAACCAGGGATGAGGAAGTTGCAGTGAGCCGAGATAATTGCACCACTGCACTCCAGCCTGGGGACAGAGTGAGATTCCATCTCAAAACAACAACAGCAATAACAACAAAACAACAACAACCAAAACCTGATCAAATTAGTAATAAAAACAATCAGAAATTTATGATTCCTTTAAATTCTCAACTTTGGTAACTTAAAATATCATTGTATGTGTACAACAAGTAGGATTCTGAGAAAGAAATAATAACTAGCCTTTTAATGTAATAACCAAATCAGAGGGACTCCAGTGGAGTAACAGAGATCAGCTGTAGATATAGCTGGTGTACCAAGCCAGGCAAGTGTCTCTTTTCTGTTTTCATATACAGCAAGTGGGCTTGTGTCATAAAATGTGGATGGACAGTCACACCTTAACGTGGAATAATTAGGCTAATCTTTTTTCCTGGTAAGACTAGAAGGTGTTGGGAAGGAAGATACTTCAGATGTTCCCTTTGAAGAAGTAAAAACCTGGTCAGTGGATTTTAATATCACTCTAAAATTCAGGAGCTGATTTTAATATCGCTCTAAAATTCAGGAGCTAAAATTCTTAAGCCAAAGATCGCCTCTGAGCAAGCTTCCTTCTAACTCAAATCTCTTAAGTGAAGAAAAATTAAAGATTTGTCTTTAAAGGATAAGAAGAAAAAAAAACAGGATCCTATTAAATATAAGATTTTAGATAATATTTATCTCATAGATAATAAAATAACATTTATATAATAGTTATAGCCAAAATTTAATATCAGAAAGAGATTTACATTTACTACTGATGTTTCTTTCATTCATCTATTTATTCTTTTAGCACGTTTTTATTGAGAAATCTATTAGTTTCGATTGCTGGTATAATAAATTGCTGGAAACTTTGGGTCTTAAGACTTAGGTCTTAAAACTTAAGATTATTACCTTGTAATTCCAACATGGATGTCACTGGACCAAAATCAAGAAGTATGCAGGTTGCATTCATTTCTGGAGGTTCTTGGTTCCTTGCACATTCAAGTTTTTGTTAGAATTCAGTTCCTTGCAGTGGCAGGCCTGGAGATCCAGGCTCTTTTCTGTCTGTCAGCTGAGGGCAGTTCTCATCTTCTAGGGGCTTCCCGCATGTCTTCTCCGTGGTCCCCTTCCTTATGTGCAAACCCAGCAATGGCAGGTCTAGTTTCTTTATATTGTGAATTCCTCCTTCGCCTTCTTTTGTTTTATCCTGTCTTCCTCGTTGATATAGTTTGGAGGTTTGTCTCTTTCACATTCCATGTTGAAATGTGAACCCTGGTGTTGAAGCTGGGGCCTTGTGGGAGGTGTTAGATCAAGGTGAAGGGTCCCTTATGAATGGCCCAGCACCATCCCTTGCTGATGAGTTCTCACTGTGTTATCAGTTCATGGAAAAGCTGGTTGTTTAAAAGGAAACTGGCACCTCCTCCCACCTCCTCTTTCTCTTGCTCCCTCTCTAGCCATGTGAAACACCAGCACCTGCTTTGACTTCTGCCATGATTGGAAGCTTCCTGAGGCTTTCATCAGAAGCAGATGCTGGCACCATGCTTGTATATCCTTCAGAAGCATAAGCCAAAATAAACCTTTTTTCTTTATAAATTACTCAGTCTAGGAATTTCTTTATAGCAACACAAATGGACGAAAACTGTATGCAAAGCAGGTGGGCTCTAAGTGGTTAAAGATCTGTACTTTTATTAAACATAAAACAAATTATTCTTGTATTTCTTATTCGAGCTCTAACAAGCATTCTTTATGATGACAGATTCTGTTAAAACTCTAGTCTCTGAGTATGTGGCATCCTTGCGCTCCCTAGATGTTTCTTTGATGGACGACATTAGTATTACCAAGAAGTATTGATTGAATCAAAATTAAAATTCAGATTTAGAGAAGAAAAGTTCTATTGGCTATATTATTACTTTGAAAAAATCTTGAACTTTCACTTATTGTTTTTAACCTCTAGGTCCTTGTATTATTAAAATTCTATAGATTGCTCTGCAAGCTGTAAACTGGTTTTAAAGTCATAACTCTGTTTCTAAATTGTTTCTTCAAACCTAGTAGGACTCTTGTTCATTAAGTTATATTTTCAGTATAATATTAGCATGCATTAACAGTTTCTAAAATATGCCCGGTATTGGTTTTATTCATGTTTGAATAATGTAGCAGTTTCCCATTACCTTTTGAATATATATTAACAATAGCCAAGTCCTTTCAAACTCAGTAATATGCAGTATTCAGTCTTTAAATGTGACAAGTAGGATAAATCTCAAAAATGAACACACTACCTTATATGAGAGAGTTTTTGTTTTCCAAGTATATGAGTTAGTCAATAGATTCTAAATGTGCACTTTAAATAGATGTACAGAGTATGCACATCAAAGATTTTTAGATACATCAGAAAATTTCAATATTGAAGATCCACTCAAAAAGGTCATTGACATTTTTACGTCATCTCCTGCATATGCTGAAAAATATTTTATGTAACTACTTTTCTTTGAAAATAAGTTTATCACACATTAAATATGCTGTAGTGGAATAAATTCGCACATTTTTCTATGTCCCCATAGATCCTACTAGACTGCTAGAGTTCTCTATCCCCATTGCTACTGCCTTGGATTAAAACAACCTCAGCTGTCCCCTGAATTACTATAGTGGTTCATTTCAGTACTTTTCATGTCTAATTCAATCTTGCCTCATGACCCTGCCTTCTTTACTCAGTAGTGAAATAATACATCAAAGAACAGAGTTAATCTTCTCACTTTCTTGTTTAAAAATTATCTTCTGTATTATTTCCCTATAGGCTCAAGATAACATCCAAACTGCTTAATTTTCAATACAATATTTTCTGTTGTTTGGGCTATGATTTCTTCTATAACCAACAGTAGTCAATTTTTCTAAGAGTATCTCTTGGTGTTCCACACATATTGAAGTCTTTGCAGTTCTCCTAGAGCAATAGCTGGTAGACACTTTGATCCCATTACCTGGAAAATAAACAAAAATTAGAAGGTACACAGACACCTGATCTTGCAAACTGTATTTTACCAAGTAAGAAGTGTGTGTGTATGTAGTATGTGTAAATATGAAAGAATAAAATTTAAAACTAAAAACGTTATACAAATATTTACAAAATCACATGTAAACGTTTATGAAATAATTTTTGTCATATTTCAAAGTGAACCTACACAAACTATAGCATAGATTCAGAGCAAGTTATGAATCTATATTTGAGAATCATTATAAATATTTTATATAAACTTTTTCTTTGGCCTGAGGTTACTTTTTCTTCAAATTGCCATCATTATTACAGGCAGCATGAGATATCTTCTCTTTACATTTGACCACTAGGTCTCAGTATAGAGTCTATTTCTTTGCTAAATTTTGCCTAAACTCTCCAAAGGTGAATGGATTATCACCCTATATGTTCCATCGTATTCGATCCTATACCACTGTGAATTGAATACATTGTATTTGCCCATTTCTCTCTTTCACCAGTACACTTAAGATTTGCAAGATAAAAACATTGGACTTCATTACCCTTAGCTACCTGTGTGTCCCTTGCCTAGATTGAGACAAAGTGGAAAAAAAATAAGGATTGGATAGGACAATGACTACATCACAGTTTCAACTGACAAAGTTTGGCAGCAGTTGTGTAGAAGGCAGATTTGTTGAACCTACTTCGGCATTCCTCAGTCATAAACAGGATTATTACTTGTTTTTTCCCTTATTTGATTCTAGATTCACTGTAAAAGCAGCAGTTATGCTTTTTATGGCAAACGTAGAAAGAACAATTTCTATTTGTGAGATGAGCTTTGTTAAAAGAAACAGATAAAGCAATAACTAATTTATGTTTACTGTTGATTGTTTGTCTTAAAAATTAAACATAATACATTTGTGTGTGTATATGTGTGAATACACACAACACATATGTACACACATACACAAACACATGCAACATATTCTCTATTACCTGTCAATCCATACAGGTATTTCCTTCCTTAATAAGTATCCAGGAACATATTTTATGAACACATATGCACACAATAAAATGTCAGTATTGTAACTAACAGGCTTATCTTGAATAAATAAAATTACTTGGAAAGATGAGTAATGACTATGTAGATAACCTTTTTTTGACATGCTCAATATACCTGCCTTTAAAATACTTTATTAATATTTGTATTATTAAAGTATTTTAATATAACTATCTTTCACATTAAGCTGGCTATTATCAGAAAAGTAGTTAATATAGTAATGTAGATCATTAGTTGGTGACCTAATTTAAAAGGAAAAACTAATTGTCCTATATAATATAAAGATTCTTTTTGTTTCCTTTTTAGTCTAAAAACATGCATTAAATTAGCATTATATGCTTTCTACTTACTGAATATAAATCTATTTTGCAATATCAACATATTCAAACGTTAAAGATTTATTACCTATATTCAAAATTATTCAAAATGATAGCTTTTTTTTCTTATTTTATATTTTAGATCTGTTGAAAGAGATGAAATTGAATATAGGCACTAATAAAAGTATCTGGGATTCTATGACCAAAAATGTTAATCAACTGAGTAAACTAAACATGAAGTTACACAGTGAAATCTTCCTGCCTCTGCTTCAGTCTTCCACTTCATCTAGGAATAAGTTTAGTGAATCTTTGTAGCAGGCATTATCATCTTTTCCCTGGAAAATTTGCCCAAATTGTCTTCTCATTATTTAAACCAAACATGTTAACTGATGTTAGCCTAAGAATGCCATCAAAATTTAAACCAGTTTCATAGTTGACAGTGAATCTTTTTACATAGAGTTTGATTATTTTAATATCTTGATTTTCAGTTTTGTTTTCAACATTCTAGTCTATATTGCTTGTCATTTTCTATATCATTTTTTCTCTTTAGCAGTTATTTTAAATCTCACTTTCTAACAGAAATAAATCATTATAAATTAATATTCCTTAAATAAATGCAATTTTAAAGCATGGTGATTTTTTTCACCTTTGGTAAACTTTTTCTCTGTTTTTTGTTGTTGTTTTCACTGGAATCATCTCTGTGTTTTGATAGAGAGCATGTGTAGGAATACCAGAGACTCCATCTTCCATCAAACATAAGTAAATGTCATAACACCTAGCCATCCTTGACTGTCACTTTTCTTCTAGTGTTTTATGAATTTCGATTTCCCCAATTAGAGCAAAATATTGTATTTGCAAGAAGAAAGGAAGTTTGAAATAGTTTTTTCAGAATGCTTGGTTGAAAGACCTGTGGCAAATCTTTACCGTGTAGTGTATGTGTATGTGCACGTGTTTATGTGTGTGTGTGTATGTGTGTGTATGTGATATGGTTTGGCTCTGTGTCCCCATCCAAATCTCATCTCGAATTGTAATCCCTGAATGTCCAGGGAAGGTTGTAGTGGGAGGTGATAAGGTCATGGGAGTGGTTTCTCCCATGTTGTTCTCGTGATAGTGAGTGAGTTATCACGAGAACTGATGGTTTCATAAGTATGACACTTCTTCTCTCACCGTCTCTTGACACCATGTAAGATGTGCTTTACTTCCTCTTCACATTCCACCATGAATATAAGTTCCCTGCCATAAAGACCTTTGAGTCAATTAAACTTCATTTCTTTATAAATTAACCAGCCTCAGGTAGTTTTTTTTTTTTTACAGTGGTATGAAAGCAGACTAATACAAAGAATTGATACTGGCAGAGTGCTGTCCTGCTAAAAAGATAACCTGAAAATGTGGAAATGGCTTTAGAACTGGGTAACAGGCAGAGTTGCAATAGTTTGGATGGCTCAGAAGAAGACAGGAAGATGAGGAAAATTTCGGAACTTCCTAGAGACTTGTTGAATGGTTTTGGCCAAAATGCTTATACTGATACGGAAAATGAAGTCCAGGCTGAGGTGGTCTCAGATGGAGATGAGGACCTTATTGGGAACCAGAGAAAAGGGGGCTCATGCTATGCAAAGAGACTGGCAGCATTTTGCCCCCACCCTAGAGATCTATTGAACTTTGAACTTGAGAGAGATGATATATCTGGTGGAAGAAATTTCTGAGCAAAAAGGCATTCAAGATATGACCTGTCTGATTCTGAAAATGTTCAGTTATATGCGTTCACAAAGAGATGATTTGAAATTGAAATATATGCTTAAAAGGGAAGCAGAGCATAAAGGTTTGAAAATATTGCAGCATGATCATGGGGTAGAAAGGAAAAACCCATTTTATGGAAAAGAATTCAAGCCAGCTGCAGACATTTGTGTAAGTAACCAGGAGCTGAATGTTAATAGCCAAGACAATGGGGAATATCTCCAGGGCATGTCAGAGATCTTGGCAGCAGCCCCTCCCATCACAGTCCTGGAGGTCTGGAGGGAAAAATGGTTTTATGGGCTATGCCCAGAATCCCACTGCTCTGTGCAGCCTCAGAACTTAGTGCACTGCATCTCAGCTGCTCTAGCTCCAGCTGTGGCTAAAAGGGTCTGAGCTATAGTTCAGTCTATTGCTTCAGACCCAACCCTGGTACCTTCCATGTGGTGTTAGGCTTGCAGGTACACAGAGACATGAGTTGGGCTTTGGGAACCTCAGCTTAGATTTCAGTGGATGTAAGGAAATGCCTAGGTGTCTACGCAGAAGTCCTCTGCAGGGGCAGAGCCCCTGCTAGGAGAATACAGAGGCGAAATGTGGGGTTGGAGCCCCCACACAGATTCCCCACTGGGGAACTTCCTAGTAGAGCTGTGAGAAGAGGGTCACTGTCCTCCAGACCCCAGAAACGTATATCCAATAACATCTTGCACCATGTTATTGGAAATCCTGGAAATCCACAGGTATCCAATGCCAGCTCTTGAAAGCAGTAGCAGAGGCTGTACCCTGCCTAGTTACAGGGACATGGCTGCCAAAGACCTCAGGAGCCCACCCCTTCCATCAGTGTGCCCTACATGTGAGACATGGAATCAAAGGATATTATTTTGAGCATTATGATTTAATGACTGCCTGGCCAGGTTTCAGACTTGCATGGGTCCTACAGCCCCTTTGTTCTGGCCAATTTCTGCCACTTGGAACAGGAGCATTTACCCAATACCTTTACCTCCACTGTATCTTGGAAGTAATTGGCTTGCTTTTGACTTCACAGGCTCATGTGCAGAAGGAACTTGCCTTGATTCAGATGAAACTTTGGACTGGAATCTTTGAGTTAATGCTGGAATGAATTAAGTCTTTTAGGGACTGTTGGGAAGGCATGATTGGCTTTGAAATGTGAAAAGGATGTGAGATTTGGGAGGGGCCAGGAGAATAATGATATGGTTTGTCTCTGTGTCCTTACTCAAATTTCATCTTGAATTGTAATCCCCACACGTCAAGGGAAGGACCTGGTGATAGGTGACTGGATCACAGGAGTGTTTTCCCCATGCTATTCTCATGATAGTGAGTGAATTATCATGAGAGCTAATGGTTTTAAAAGTGTGGCACATTCTCTCTCTCTCTCTCTATCTCTTTCTCCTCTGCCATGTAAGATGTGCCTTGCTTACCCTTCACGTTCCTCTGTGGTTGTTAGTTTCCTGAGGTCTCTCCAGCCATGCCGAACTATGAGTCAATTAACGTCCTATCTTTATAAATTACCAAGTCTCAGGTAGTATCTTTATAGTGGTGTGAGAACAGATTAATACAATATGTATATATACATATGTGTGTGCATTCTTCATATATTATGCACATGCACACATATGTACACATATATAAGCAGCAAAGTATTCAAGATATGACCTTGCTGAATGTGAAAGTGTTCAGTTATACGCATTCACAAAGAGATGGTTTGAAATTGAACTTATGTTTAAAAGGGAAGCAGAGCATAAAGGTTTGGAAAATTTGCAGCATGATCATGGGGTAGAAAGAAAAAAATACACGTGTGTATGTGTACATATTTTTTTTTTACTCATGGCTTGATTTGCATTTGAGTTCTAGCTTCCTCTTTTTACCCACCTACATGCACTCTTCCCCATCTGTGAGGTATGCTTGTGCATACTCCTCCAACTTGTAGTGTCTGTTTAAATTCTGTAAATTTCTCTGTTTGTAATGTTTGGCCTCAATCAAATTTGCCCAGACAAAGAGAGAAATCGACTTAGCAATAAACCTAATCACCTATGTACCAAAAAGTTTTGCACATAATCTTGATCATTCAGAATCAAATATTAATGGGCATTTGCTGAAAGATTCAACAACTCATTACACGGACAGTTGAAAGAAAAATATGTGTTCTATATCCCTTGAAAATTTACAGAAAATAGTGAAATCAAATTAAATTTGGCTTTCACATTTCAAAAATAGTTTCCTCAGAAAAATTCTGATACAATGTTTCTACCTTCTACTTTTTCTATTTGTTCAGTCAGAATACACATAGAACCACGGCAAATATTTAAGTGTACAATTGTATTGGCCTATCTACGATGAGCTGAATTTAGTTATTTAATTTTTAAGAGTAGAAAGACCAAAGTAATCAGAGAGTAAAGTTTCTGGAAGATATTTTATTTTAAATACATCTTCATTTAAGTATACCTTTGCACATATTTAGTAGCGAGGAAGAGAAATCATATGAAATAGGAGCTGTAGTGAGGGTAAAATATTATTCTGACATCTCTAGACAGCTTTATACAACTTCTGTTTTATTTAAAAGCAATATAAAATCTTTCTATTCTGGCTAAACTCAGAAATATACCACGCCAAAGGGATAAAAAAAATTCCAAATCAGCAGTTTTAAATCCATGACTGTGGAGGAGTGGCAAAATTAAATAAATAATTTAAAAATGCTAAAGTATGTATGCTAAAATAATTTATGGCTTAGCACAAAATATGTTTTCATCAGTATAAATATTGTCACATAACTGATATAAAACAACAATGACTTAGAATTTAAAAACTGCTGCTGGAATTATGAGGAAACAATAGAAAAAATATAAAATTTAAACTAACAATAAGGCGAAATAAAAGATAAATTTTTTAATCATTTAGTTTACCTGCTACTCTGATATATAATTATTAAATAGCAGTGTAACTTGGTTTTGATGCACATTTAACTATTTCACAACATGATATATAGTTATTCCTACAATAAATGGTACCATATTTTGTGCAATTATTTTAAATTATCAAGAGGTTAAGTCATTGATTAAAACAATTAAAAAAGGTTCGCCAGCAAAACAATCTTGATTTTCATGCCTTATTTAGCAATGAAAGGCCAGACAAAATATCAAATTATCTTTGAGAAAGTAACTGTTTACCAAAAGAGTTTCAATGCTACAAATATTGGATTGTGAAATTTGTTTAAAATAAAAGGAATAAAAACTGTAGACTTTCTTTACAGTTATCAAAATACACTACAAGTTAATGCTAATACAATATTATAGAGTTGGTACAACAGTGTATAAATAAATCCGTGGACAAGACTCTGAACCACAGCTATATAAATATGGAATTAGAATATAATAGGGGAGGTGTTGCAAATCAATGAGGACAGAATACATTATTTTGTAAAATGATGTAGAGAAAAGTGTCCTTTGTATGGAAAATAATAAAGTTGTCCTCTTACCCTATAACATATATAAAGTTGAAATCTATTTGGATTAAATATTGGTATAGAAATGCAACTATAATTCTTTTTAGCATGTGTCTATATATGTACGTATATCCATATACATATATAGTATATATATATGCATACACACAATATATATATACACACATATATACATTGTGTGTGTATACACACACACACACACACTATGCTATGTGTGTATATACTATAATGCTAATAGAAACCCCTACCACAAGACCAGAATGAGGATATTTTATAATTACCTTTCCAATTTCTTCCTATAGCCTTTCTAATAATAATAATAATTGCTATTTAGTTAGCAGTTACTGTTTATCCCTCCTCTTCTTTCTACTGACAATAATAGTAATTGATATTATTTAACACTTACTATTTACTTAGCATTTCCTAAAGTCTTTAGCACCACCAGTGCAATAGATATTGTGTAAAAACTGAACTTTGATGGTCAACATGGTGAAACCCTGTCTCTACCAAAAATACAAAAATTAGCTGGGAGTGGTGACGCACGCCTGTAGTCCCAGCTACTCCAGAGGCTGAGACAGGAGAATTGCTCGAATTTGGGAGTCAGAGATTGCAGTGAGCCAAGATTCTGCTGCCGCACTCCAGCCTGGGTGATAGAGTGAGCCTCTGTCTTAAAAAACAAACAACAACCAAAAAAACCCCTGAACTTTGAGATGTTCGATAACCTGGTCAGGGATGTAAAGCTAATGAATGTTAAACCTTGGAGTTGAAACTAAAATACTGACTGTGTACTTAATCACTCCACGCAATTATTTCTCACATGATTCTGATTCTCCTATATAGTGCAGTGTAGCAGCACCCTGCTGGTTTCTTTATAATGATGTCATTTTGGGATGTAAAAACATTCCTTCTCACTGGCTTGTTTCCCTTTAAATGTTACTCCAAGGAGATGCTGCTTAAATTTCTTGGTTCATTTGTGGCATATTACTTACTTTATTTAGAGAGACATATTTTTCAGAAAATTGAAGAGACAAGTAATGGTTTCATTTTTATCTTGATTAACTCAATACCTCCCTTCCAATTAGAACCATATTACAGCACCTGTGGGGGTTATATGCCTTGTGATTTGCTTCATCCTGTTTATTTTTATTATGTTATCTAGATTTTTAGTTATTTTAAAAGCAATTTTGTGTGCATTTTTGTAAGTTTCCTCAATTTCATTTATAAAGGAAAAAATTATAAATATATTTAAAGACTATCATTTATCTTGTCATTACCTGTCACTCTTATTTTATCCAATAATTTGTTTTACTAACAGATCTTCAATAGTTTTAATAACATAATGTCTAAAGCATTTACCATAAAATTTTTGTAGACTGTCTGAAACAAACAAAAAACCTTTCTAAGCAGGCAGAGACATATTTAAAAGGAAGACCAAAAGCTCTTTAGTCCCAAATGAAACTCACAGCCACAATAATTTTATTACTTTCATATTACTATTGAAATATGTAATATGTAATAAAGTTTTTTACTTTATTCTGACCTCAAATAGATGTTCATTCTGCTTTTGCACTTCTTTCAGGAGGATGATAGTTAATCCAATAGATTACGATGTTACAATTACCGAATAGCACATAGCCGTACTCCAAATGGCCGTAATGTGAAATCAAGAGTGGGAGAATAGAACTTCCTCAATCACCACTAACATCTTTACTGATTGACAAGTCTCCCTAAGGAGCCTCCAGTGGGCAATATACTCAGATGGTCAAGTGGTATATTCTCCAGCAACTGCTTTTATTGGTATGCATTTGATAAAGGTCATCAGCCCTAATATGGAAGTTATCCTCAGAGGGAATGTAGCCCTAAAGTTTTGGCAAACAATTTGATAATCTAGTTTCTGCTAGAAGCAACCCGGGAATTGATTCTTACTGGTGATCCTAAATATTCCTAGTTGACATCTGATGCTGTGTTCCTGATGACAACATTTAGGTGTGCTTGCAATATGTCATTGCTTTCAGGCATTTCTGCCCTTCTTTACATTCACTCAAAAACATTGTATCACTTCAAAATGGGATCACTATATTTGGGCAAAAGTATCAAACACATTTGGCTATCACAGAATTTTATGACATATAGACACACACACACACACACACAAATATATATATATATATATGTACATAAAATTGTCTTAAAACTGTGCCTGGTGCATCGTAAGTAGCTATCATTATTGTTTTCATTGTTGTAATGATCACAATAACTCTTTTTCAGTTTGTGTTTACATATGGTTATGATTTCCAAGTTCTTTAAGATTATTCTGCAACTCATTTCTGTCTTATAAAACTAAATTTCTTTTGAAATTTAGTACTACCTGGAATTTGATAAGTCTGTTTTATATTACTATTTTCAATTAGGAAAAACTGTAGGGTAAGTACAATGTGGCTTAAATGTCTGTATTGCTAGAAGACATAAGTCTCTCTTCTTTCTTGGAAGAGAAACATTAAGGCGTTTTTAGCCTCTCTAAGAAGTCCACCACGTAGTATAATCAAAACATTTGAGGCAACAAAGCTTTAGGTAAATGTTTACACTATGCAGGCATTACCATAAACTAGTTCAGACAGTAAAATTTAGACATAAAACTGTTAGGCCGGTTATTAAGATTAATAAACAAATATATATATTGGACAGTTTAGACATTAAAATAGTTCAGTACTTCCACATTTGAGTTGAGTAAACTACAGCTTAGATAGGTTGAATAACTTGTCAGAATGCATGTAGGTTATAAGAGTTAGATCTCCAACATAAAGATTTTCAAATTAAACTCGGTCTTCTTTCCACAGTAATTTGCTTCATGATCGTGTTTATTATTTCCTAGCAAGTGAGTGTGTGTGTTTGTCTGTGTGTGTATAGTGGTGGTAGAGGTGGAATGGGTATAATATGTATTACATAGTTGTTTAAAACTATCTTACCTTATGTAAATATTTAGATACTAACAGACTCGCTGTCTTTTCTGGACTTTTAAAAAATGTACTTCTACCTCTTTCTCAAATGTTCAAAAAGCCCTAACCATCAACTTCCATTACCTTCAAATATAACAACCCATTTCTTATTGTTTGACTGTATATTGTCACAAGGTCTTCTGATTCTCAGTTTCATCATATAAAGCTCTTTTTCTTTGACTCTGCCAGAAACATTATCAATGGCATTTTAACTACTGAAAGCTAACATGAATTCTACAGAAGTATAACCAGTCATCTGCTGGCTGACACATTACTAGAATGGAAGCCATACAATTCCAATTAAAGGAAAATATTTTCTCTTTAGTATCTTTCAGACAATGATTTATTTCAAATGTGAATGGGTAAGAAGAAAGTTTATTTCCCATGAATTTGCTTTCCCGTCTCTGTGACATAGGATGCTTATTATAAGAAGTTGCCACCAGGCGCGGTGGCTCACACCACTAATCCCAGCACTTTCGGAGGCTGAAGTGGGCAGGTTACTTGAGGTCAGGAGTGGGATACCAGCCTGGCCAACATGGTGAAACCCTGTCTCTACTAAAAATAGAAAAATTAGCGGAATATGGTGGCAAGTGCATGTAATCCCAGCTACTTGGGAGGATGAGGCAGGAGAATAGCTTGAACCTGGGAGGTGGAGGTTGCAGTGAGCTGAGATGGTGCCAGTGCACTCTAGCCTGGGTGACAGAGCAAGACTCTGTCTTGAAAAAAAAAAAAAAGGAGAAGAAGAAGAAGTTGGCTATTTGAATGTATATCCACTGAGTCTGAAAATGTGGTCACCCCAATTCAAGAGTCCAATCACAATAGAAGTGATTATCAATTTCACACAATATGCACCTTCAAATTAGCTAACATGCAATATTTTTTCTTCTCCAAAACCATTAAGAAGATGAGAAGCTAATTTAAGATTCATTTATATTGAATGAACAAAATGAAATATCTTTCTGTCAGTGCTCTAGTCCTCAAATAATAGAAGAATGTGGTAGAGATTAATGGTCATGATTAACTCCCAACAGTTTGTGGTTGCATGCCCCAGTGATTATTTTGTCATTATTCTGCATGAGACGCTATCAGAGCCACATACGCTTTCAGCCACAAAGCCAGACCAGACCAAAAGGTCAAGCTACTTAGCAGCTTGATATTCCTTCATTCTGACATGCATGCTCTTTGCAAATACCATCACAATTACTTAATTAAAATGTTAATGTGGACATATTGGGTTATGCAGTGGATTCCAATGTGAAGAATAATAAGACAGACAGATGAAATCACTAGTTCCTTTTGAAGCATCCAGCATATCCTCATGAGAAATGCTTTAGACAACTAGCTTTGATCAATTTAATGAATAGTTTTGAAAGCAGTTCTCACACCCTGCCCACGTCTGCAGCCCCCATTCTCATTTTAGAGCATTCTGTTTTGTGAATTGTGGATTTTGACTTTCTGCCCATTTCTTACATTCACAGTTATGTGTTCTGCATTTTAGGAGAATGGGACATTTAGTCCTTTGGTGTCTCTGCACTTCCCTCTTTCTGTTGGCAAGTAAACTCATAATTCTTAGCTTACGGGTCAAAATAGAAGGTGTATTTCCTATCAAAAAATAGAATGGGCTTCTAATTTAGCTCTCTAAAACACAAAGAGAAGATTAATTCTGCACTGTTGGGAAATACCTATAAATTTAAAATTGATTTTTACTAAATATGACTTCATAATCCTCAGCTGTGTGGGGCTGGGGTGTCACCACTTTCAATTGCTACAGGCAAATGCAGCCAGATTTTAATAACACAGAGAAGGACAAAAATATATATATTTCACAAAGGTAGACATTTTATACAAATATTTTCATTTTTATCCTTCATAACTTGTTTTCTCTAGATTTTTGTAAAAACAAAGCAGTATTTGACATTGGTTTTATTTTGTCAGTTGCCCTTTGTGCCAGTCAAATTATAGCTGTTCAGTATTTAAATGATAAGACTTTTAATTTTTTATGACTTACGGTTATAAGTTCTTTCAACTCCTTAGAGTTTAATGCTCAAAGTTGCAGTTGTGAGTCTTCTATTACCCTCAGCTTTTATTTCCAGTGTTTAGTCATATATTTTTGAAGCTGCCAAAATAGAATCAGCCCAAGCAATATAATGTATTTTTAATATATGTGTAAAACTTAAGTAATAGATCTCATTACTTTCCACAATAAAAAAATCGATTTTTAAGAAATGTTAGCATTATTATAAGAATTAATAATGATTTACAAGATGTACCTCTGTTTGACAATCATTATTTTATTTTAATTGCAAACATTTTGTTGCAACTCAATATAAATGCATATATTTTTGGAAATATGATATATTATTTCGCTTCTCATTACCTTACTCCCAAATTTTCTAGGATAGAAGAGACACAGGAAATATGTGCATGAAGAAATTAGACACCTGTGAGACAAGCTCTGTTTACAAGTTATCAGCACTTGTTATGGCTTATGATAAGATTACATGAGAAAAAGAGAAGTCCCTGTGATGGTCTGGAGCCTGATGCCCAACAGGTTCTGACACAGACCAGTCCCAAGACAGGGGACTATAGGCAGGACACAAGTCCACCGTCCCACATAGAATATGACTGTTAGATTAGCGAGGTAAGCTGCCCCAACCAATTCTGTGGAGGTTACTTCCAGATTTACACTATTTAGACCAACCAAGGCTCCACTGGGCTGTTTTAATGTGGTGGGACTAGGGAGGAAAACATTCCCCTATTCATTTCCCTCTTCAATATCATCTATATCTCTAATAATGAAAATTATAATAGTCATTTAAAGCAGAATGAAGCTTGAGCCTCCTCTTCGGATTTCTGAACTGTGAAGTTAGAAAAACCCAAGCTACTTTCTGACCAGTGGATGTTCTGTGCTGTTCATTTTCTCTTAAGTCGAAAGCCTTTTCTGAAAAATTATTGCATATTATAATAACTCGTAGTGTCACAGGCTAACTCAGTAGCAAGCTCCTCCTTAAACTCCCATTATAATCATTTCCTTCTTGTTCATAGGAAGTAGTTCAGAGCACCACAACTAACTCCCAAGCACCATTCAGGCCTGCAGCACCAGAAGCATTAGGGAAGTTTATTCCTGTCAAAACACTTCTCTCCTTGTATTCTTTTAGCTGTTTCCTTGTTGGTAGTCACTGAATTTCATACTCTGAGGAAGAACAAATATGTTCACTAAATATTAAATAATTGTGTAGAAGGATTTCATCAGGAGCAGTGAGGTATGCAGAGCAGAGAACTGTTGTCATGGGGCTCTTTTGGGGAATGAATTGATTGCAAACGATTTTAGCTATTCTGTAGTGGCAGAAAAGAAGGGGTAGAATTTTTTTCAAATATTTTAGAATTAAAAATATAATTTTACCTCATTTACACAGGCGATTTGGTTTGTTTGTCCTTTTTATCCCCATTAAAATAAAATCTTAAGAAGAGTGATTTTGTATCTAGGAATAATGTGATATTACAAAAACCATTCAGAAAACACACTATCTCTTTCTCTTTCTCTTTCTTTCTCTCTTACATTCTTTGTTTTTTTTTCTTTCTTTCACTCTTTCTTTCTTCTTTTCTCTCTTTTTTTTATTTAAAAAAAAACCACACTATCTTTTAATTTAAAAAGATGTATATAGATAAAAGAGATGCTTATTTAAAGGAATTCAAGTATATATCCATTCATTAAGTTATAAAGAGGTAGGAGAAAATATAGCCAGATAGACTTCATTGTACCTGGAAAAAAATCAATTGATTCTTTAAACAAAGTCACGAAATCTAGGAAGCAAAGAGTCCCAGCTATGTGTGGCTTGATCACACTTATAGATATTTGGGCTTTTAGATACTAATTTACTTGGTTATTTGTCTAACTCTAGTTTCTTTTTATTCAACAAGTGTTTTTTAACACTGAGCATATAATAAAATCATTCAAGAAGTTTCAATTTATTCATTTACATTTTTTTCTGAGACAGTGTCTTAAATTTTGCAGGTGGCTCTAAGATATAAATAAGGTTGAAAAGAATTGCGTTAGGTGAAGCAGTCTCATTTTGTGAATGAGACAGACAGAACCAACTCGGTTTGATAAATAGTGGTTAGCTTTATTCCTTAAATTATGCATAACATCTGTAACAGCCTTCTGTGTTTCAGTGCTCAGGGAGAATGTGCAAATGAATGCTCAATTATATCTTCCATCAAGGTTATCTATACTTGTCAGTCCAGAAGCCATCCAGAACACAACTGTATCCATTTTCATAAAGGATAAATGTGTTCTTTTTGGAATGCACTCTATTAATCTATAAAACAAAATTATTCTCCTGAAATTACATATATTACCAAAAAATATCTTATTTATTAAAATGTTTTACTAACAGAAAAATTGGTGCCTAAGGGTTAGGTACAAGATTACTTCAAACTCACAGTATTTATTTTGTTCTAGGAGAATTTCAATTAGAGATTTCAAAGCTGCAATTACATATTTTAAAGCCGAAATATCATTGTGCAAATCCATTATTTGAGCAAACCTTGCCTTTACTTCAAACAGTAATGGCTTTTTATTTTTTCTCACTGGATTGCAGATCTTTGACATCCTCAGCATTGACATTCATATCGCCTATTCTTATCAAAATGCAGAAGAACACCATTCAAACTGGGAGCTATTTTAGCTAGAATATTATTTTTCCCCAATCCCAAACTACTACTTAATAAACTAGATTTTATAAACGATAAAAAATTCACACTAACATAAAGCACCTTGTCTAACTGATCAATTGATTATTATATTATAGGATATGTAGTATGTAAACTGTTATAAGAGAATCCTCTTAACATATACTGAATGGCTTCAGTTTCTGCTCATAAAGATGACTTTTACAAGAATTGTATGCAAGCTATTTTAAAATATAATAAAACTAAGCTAAATATATGAAACATTGGTTTTAGACACTGGAAAATAAACAGCGTAAGACTGTAGTCTCTGAAGAAAGGGAAACAGATGAGGTGAGATATTTCCTAGGATCCAGTGTAGCAAGTAGAAAGCAAAATACAGCCCAGCTTTCTGGTTGAATTAGGAAACAGATTAGAATTCAGAGAGGTTAAGGTGATTAAAATTTATAGGATGAATTTCTGGAAGTAGATGCTGCATAGAAATCTCCAGATATATTCACTTTGGTGCTGTGAATTCTCATCTGGGTTCTCTACTACATGTGAGTGAGAAGAAACTACTGAAGGGTGGAAAAAGAATCATCAGATCCTAGCCATCATGAAAATGGCCATACTGCCCAAAGTAATTTGTAGATTCAACACTATCCCAATCAAGCTACCAATGACCTTCTTCAAAGAACTGGAAAAAACCTCTTCAAACTTCATATGGAACCAAAAGAGAGCCTGCGTAGCCAAAAGAATCCTAAGCAAAAAGAACAAAGCTGGAGGCATTACACTGCCTGACTTCAAACTATACTACAAGGCCACAGTAATCAAAACAGTATGCTACTGGTACCAAAACAGAGACATAGACCAATGGAACAGAACAGAGGCCTCAGAAGCAACACCACACATCTACAATCATCTGATCTTTGACAAACCTCACAAAAACAAGCAATGGGGAAAGGATTCCCTGTTTAATAAATGGTGTTGGGAAAACTGGCTAGCAATGTGCAGAAAGCAGAAACTGAACCCCTTCCTGACACCTGACACTAAAATTAACTCCAGATGGATTAAAGATCTAAACCTAAGACCTAACACTATAAAAACCCTAGAAGAAAACCTAGGCAAAACCATTCAGGACATAGGCATAGCCAAGGACTTCATGGCTAAAACACCAAAAGCAATGGCAACAAAAGCCAAAATAGACAAATGGGATTTAATTAAACTCTAGAGCTTCTGTACAACAAAGGAAACGATCATTAGAGTGAACTGACAACCAACAGAATGGGAAAAAATTTTTGCAGTGTACCCATCTGACAAAGGGCTAATATCCAGCATCTACAAAGAACTAAAACAGATTTACAAGAAAATAAAAAAAAAAAAAACTCATCCAAAATTGAGTGAAGGATATGAACAGATACTTTAACAAAAAAAGACATTTATGAGGCCAACAAACATAAAAAAACGCTCATCATCACTGGTCATTAGAAAAATGCGAATCAAAACCACACTGAGATTCCATCTCACACCAGTTAGAATAGAGATCATTAAAAAATCTGGAGACAACAGATGCTGGAGAGGATGTGGAGAAATAGGAATACTTTTACACTGTTGGTGGGAGTGTAAATTAGTTCAACCATTGTGGAAGACAGTCTGGCAATTTCTCAAGGACTTAGAAATAGAAATTCCATTT